>DWFT01001036.1:0-10146 GCA_018246795.1 Microceris patrobas patrobas
GTCTTAGTGAGCACTTACGTCCTTAAAAGAACCCACATGCAAAATTTGAAACTCCACTTGTAGTTTCTGAGATTTCGTAATGAGTGAGTGAGTGACCTTTCGCTTTTATTTATACCTATATAGATATGGGTGTTTCTTCTTGCAGTATAACAGTGTAATATTACTGATTTTTGTTTTCTTTCAAGGAAGATAAGTCATCTTCTTGTCATCCTGTTTCTGTATTTTTTTGAATCATTTCTGCAAATTTACCAATGTAAGGGTCTATACATAACAAATTTAATAACTGAAAATGGCGATTCTGTTGGGGTGTGGAAATGGATCATTATCAATTACAAGTTCATATCGTGAGTAACTTACAACAATCACGGCCCATTGAACACATTTCCACGAGGAAGACATTCCGTAGCGCCGCTAGCGATACACATTACCGATGTAAATTATACTTGTATTAATTCGCGGAAAGCATTTAACACCTCTGTAATGTAGCGCTGTCTTATAATTATTATGAGTCAAATAGGTGACGTGTATGTGATTGTCGATCACGATTTCGTGTAGTTGCGCCTTTGGCATTGCCTTCAACGAAACTTGTTTTTCTTTATGGGTGTAGCAAGGTCTTATCTTAGGACCTAGACATTTGCATTACATATTATATGGTCGTGTTGATATTAATAACATTGATACATGGTAGATAGATGAAATTTCTAGACAATCCTCCTGTTAATTCCTTTCATTCGACGTTGTAGACAACATATAGAATTCTACTGATGATTCCTTCCATACGCAGGACAACAGCTTTTAAGACTGTTAACTTCTGTATATTTGCGTTCTGTGCAAAGTGGCTTAAAGGTACATAACTAGTAGGTATTTCTTGCTTGCATTTGTCTACGGCTCCTTTAATAGCTGCAATAGCAGTTCGCGGCGTCGCGGCGGTCGTCGACCGCGTGCGTGACGCCGGGCGGGACGACGCCGGCGACGGCTCTTGCTTTTATTTGACGAGGTGCGTCCGATCATGAGCTATGTATAGCGGTGAATCGGCGACTTGGAGAGTTTCCAATGAATGTATTGTGTGTGTGAGACGCGGAATGTGTTGGGCCGCTGAAGACTAAGGTGCTGGTTCAGAGTCGAGTGCCCTAGTTCGTTTTCTCAATAATGTAAGGTGGTTCTAAGCCGTCTCAAATAATGTAAGGTGGTTCTAAGCCGAATACAAGATAAGATTTGGTTTAGTTATCTGAAGATTTTTTATCTCACATAAAAACCTTACAGATCTACTTGTTTATGTTCATTGCCGTCTATTTCACGCTGGGAATAAACTCATTACAAAGTTATTAAGTAGTTAAAATGCCATTAGTTCTAAAGCACGTATTAATGAAAATCACATGTTAATTGTGACGATTGTGTCGTTTCCCGTTTTGTTGCATTTGAATTCGAATAAATTATAGTAATTTGTGCAGCGCATTAAATATTTTCACTTCCGTAGGTGATGAAATTTTTACGACCAGATTCCAGGAAAATGTATCCAACAACTAACTATATATTTGATGAGTTTTGAACGGCTGTCTCATTTTCTCATACGAGACATTGGCTTCATTTTACATTTCCTACCTTATGTTTATCTAGTTCATATAATTGAAAGTTTTTTATGTCTCGTACACACGCAATAGTTTATGTATTTAATCTATTATTTTTACTTTCTACTTACTATCTTTGTCTATTCAATTCTACATTATGCTATCAAATTGGCTTGTAATGAACTAAAGCAGCATTCATGACGAACTAGAGTTGTCTTCGGGTTTGTGTGTAGAGTCTCTGTTGAGAATTAGGCGGAACTCGTTACCGTCGCTTGTCGCCTGATCCGCTCGCTAAGCTTTGTCTCTCTGAACTGAATATAACGCAGTTAAAATGATGGTATTAGTGTCTTCGTTATTATGCAAAACCAGTTTGTTGTAGATTGGTGTCGATTGAAAGACATTTGTAATGGTTGTCATTGACTGTGGGAATGTAACTTGTTATTCACAGTAAGAAATTAGGAACGATTAATGTTAATACATAGAACGCTCTAGTAAATAAGCATAGAGAATCAGTATTCGTGCATAGACTGATGTACGAATACTAATTCTTAGTAGACTGTACCAGCGTGGCATATTTACCTGAGAAAAGAGACTTCTGGTTTCTTTGTAAAGCGCGGGTTCCTAAAAAAAATATCAGATGATTAACTATGTATACTCGGATTTGTTTCAATGTAATGCGGTTTAAAAATTAATGTCAATGAATTCGAGAGTTCGACTTCATTTGGAAGCTTGCATTACTTTCATGCAGCACGCGAGTCACCTTGCAAGCACAGACTATGTAACTCTTGACACTTACGCCCTTTAAGTTGAACCCTGAACCCCGTGGCCAACCAGGTCGAGTTCTTTACTAAATTAAAGGTACAATATAATTTGAAAATCTCATTAGTTTCAAATTGCCCGGTATAAAACCACGAATGCGCAGTAATTAAAAGATTGTGATAATTTGTATTTGATTTGATCTTATTGGATTAGATCTTCCTTTTGTATAAACCAAAACAATGAACATTAAATTTCAAAAGATAGACGTCGCAATTTGGTTAGCCATACTGAACGGCGTACATTATTAATATTAATTTTACTATTAAATGTTTCGTGAGTAATTTATACACATGATTATAAATGTAACGGCTTAACTCACGTGCGTTTTTCGGGATGGGCCGACTCATTTTGGACCTGCACGAGGTCCTTCTACACGAGGTTCCACCGTTTGCAGCGAAATCGCGGCGGAGAATCTCACGTGATTCAAGCCGTTACACTTAATAATCATGTGTAAAAATAGTTTAGTTATTGTAGAATTGGACCCACAGAGGTTGATAATAATTTCGTGAAAAGAATCCGTAAAAATATGTTACTATTTTTTGTAATCGCAGTGAAAGAACTGTTTGAGATAAGAAGTGTTTCACTGACAACATCCTCAGTGTGTGTGGAGCGAGCGCGGCGGCGCGAGGTGACGCGATTGCCCTTGGCATTATTAGCGCTATCAGCGATGATGTCATCTCTGTGTACTTTGTAGTTCGGCGACAGATGACATTCGCTCATTAGTCTCCGTATCTATCGCCTTTGAGAAGTTCGTGTCACCTTGTTGTACTGTCGTGGTCTTATCTAGTTACACTTAAGAGCCCGTCTACTCGTATCACTATTGTTAACTTATTATTAGTTTGTTAGCGCTGGTCAGCTTTTGCGTAAACAAGGCAGCATCGCGATCTTATTTTATTTGAAGAACTTGTCTTAGTCTTATTTATAAATCTATTATTTGTATTTACAGTTTTGTAACAAGCGAATATTTTGTAATTTTTCTCTGGAATAGCTGTCTGTTTTATAAAAAAAACCAGATTGTTTTTTACCACAGCCAAGGAAATCCTCTTGGACAAACCAGTCATGATAATAAATAATAAGTAAATAACAGTTGTTTTTTTTTCTGTTGTTAGCGTTTTCCTCTTGTTTTAAAAGAACACATTTAAACAAAATAGAATCACGTTATTAGCGGTACCAGCTAGCGATGACATCACCCTGTTTATAATTCTGCGCCGTCCGCGGACGGACCAGACCTGCATAAGTTGTTCTCATTGGCTCAGAGAATAAGCGTCATACTTTTTTATCATCAGCATCATTTTATGACATCAATTAAGTCTTATTTCCTAATTACTAATAATATTCTGAGACATTCTTTTTAACTTTATGTACCATCTTCATTTCGTTATAGTCCTTTTAGATAATACAAGAGGTTTCGGACCTATCCGAATCCCCTGATATATAGTAAGCTGCAATGTTTGCAGCGAGGACTCAGCGGAAACTGATCTCACATTAGTGGGGACGTCACGAAAATTACAATACATATTAAATAAAAATGAAAATTATATATTAAATAAAAGTCGATACAGGATACACAATTAAATCTATGTATAAAGATTATGAGAAATACAATTATGAAGTCGTTTACAGTACAACAAGCAAGACTTACAGTAAAGTTGTCTGTCGGTGTTACTAAACTACAATTTTGCACGTCTAAATAATTGGCAAGTCATTCTTGTATCGTATCACGCGCTATTCGGATTTGTGCAGGTTGTTTGTTTATCAAGCCCACATATCTTGGTATACATAGGTAATATCGCAGTGACGTCATCACTATTTGCATCCTGCACGCGAGTTGCGTTCATGCAAAAACCGCTCTTTCTTATAAACTGCTTTGTATCGTTTGAGATGACTGATATTTTTAAGTTTGAATATTACCGGTTCATTATGTTCGCTTTTAAAATATCAATAATTGTGTCTTTATCTTCATTTTGGGTACTCTGCTCCGTTTACCTCATGTCGAATTCATTTTTTATGTAGTTAAGAAATTGAGGATAGCAATATTTTTCATATAATTATTTGATTGTATGTCTAGTGTTTACTTTTACAGCAAAGGTAGAATTCATATAGTTTACAACTTCAAAAAATATTAGAAACTGTTTCTATGGGGTTTACGCAATAAGGGACAGTGCTTTCCATTGTGTGCGCGCGTGCTGCCGCTTTCGTAACCGTGCTCCCATCTACTCAATGTCCATTGTATTCGGTTGCTTTTTACCTTCCGACCCCAAAACGCAGCTGTCACTGGTTGCCTTGTGAGTACGCTCTCGTTCACATGTCTGACTATTATGTGTGTTTTAAATATATCATTGATCTATACGACCGCAGATGCTATCAGCAGACTGAATTCCTTTAATAAAATAGCTTGCTATTATACGACCTGTTCGTTAATATACGAATGTAAGTGTCAGACATATTGTTTTGAACTTTTCGATGCATCTCGATAGGTTTCATTTAAAATTAAATAAATCATTTCCCATAATGTTTTGTGATAAATTCTAAGTTCTCACAATAGATCATAATTGTCAAGTCTATGCTACTATAATACAGCCAACGTTTATGCAATGATAGGTACTGGTATAGATTTGTAATCAAGGTTCGAATGTTAAGTATAAAAATCATGTCTGAAAAACAATAAGTGTACCATCCTATGTGTCGGTCTCCATTAAATGTATGTATATTGCCGCAAGTACGATAAAGCAATCTTATTGCAATTTGTTCTGCTATCGGTGTCCTCTGATCTCATAACGCAAAGCGCGGGACGCGGAACCATGTATATGTACGGCCGTTATCATTGTGTAACCAGTCATCTTCATATTTGCATTTCCAATACTTTTATAAGACCCCGTTGTAATGTAAGATCATGTTAAAGTAATAATTCAACTTGCTGTTTTATTTTATATTGAAGTAGCTCTTTTATTAGTTTAAATTTCCACGATTTATAATTTTTATAAACAAATTGGAATCGAATAGTAATTCTACGTTTCCGGAATAAAAAGCTTGGTTATAAACGACAAAAAAATCTTAAGATGTAGTTTCCTAAAAGAGTACAAATTCAAATGGTTCTAACTACTTAACAGTTAGCGGTACAATTGAATTGGAGCAGTAATGAGGTCAGCGGGTACAGCGGGATGGGCTAAATACGACGATCGTGGATACTAACGTGCTGCAATGGTCTCGTTTGTGGAATTGTGGCGCCCACTCGCGCACACCCGCCCACTCCGGCTAGTTTCAATGTATCTTCCACACAATTTTCTTATTCGAATATTTTCTTTTCATTTTGTATACTATTGTTATACTTTTCTTCTTTAGTTGTAGTTGAATGTATATTTTCACCAATTTCGAAGATAAAAAAGTTAGCAAAACTGTTAAGAACTGTTAGGAAGTTGTTAGCGTCTTATCAGTATTATAATAAGAATAATATTTTTTGCAGATCTTCATCCGCTAATATGTTGTGTTGTGGTGGGATCGGTTGGATAATTAACATTAGAACTTTGTGTGATTCGAACAAAGCGCTCACCTGATTTTATTATAAGGTGGACACGTGATGCAGCGTTACGCCATCGCTAGGTGACATCAGCACTTTGTGCGACATGGGGCCGGGCGACGTTTGTTTGGATGGCTAAATCGGCCGATTAATGCCCCAATTACACGCTGCCTAGAAGCATTGACCCGTGGCGAGATGATGGACATGTATGTATTGTTGCGTCAAACTATGCAATGACAACTTAGTCATCAGTGGCGTTCCTTTTGATAATCATGCGATTAACTAAATCATCATCTGGATGACCGTTAGCTCGAAGATTCTCTGAAATTTGTAAACGATTTTATGTTTCATTTAATAAGCTCTTTCAATCTCGGTGCCTGCAACGGGATCTATTTGGCCGCGTTACGCTAACTGCAAGCGTAATCGGATATCAATCTTTTGGCCTTTCGTTATTTGGATAGTTGGGACAGTGGTCGCGCCTGGCTCCTCCGTTGTCCCGTTATGAATTTGTTATTCGACGGGCGCACATCGTTAATAAATTGATTCTGCACTCAGCCAACCGAGCCTACTGTCTATTGTTCATCAACTTCACTGTTACATGCCTTTCTAGGTACCTCATTTTCTCACTTATTTCATAACTCTTTTCAGTTTCGACAATTTATCAGTCGAATTCATTACTTTCATATTCATTGTAAATCACAGAGTATAAACTTAAATTATGTTCTGAATATTGTTGGTCGACTCCCTATTGTTTCCTGCGTGTCTTGAATACCTCTACTACCTACAGATTTAGTGTTGGTGGATAAAGCTAATGAAACGAATAATTTGAGTCGATTTGATCTTGACTTAGGTATGTAGTAGGTGCGGCGTACTTTATAATGAAGTAATAGTTTCGTATTTGAATTAACGGTTTATTTAAATTCTTATTGGTATTGGGTAGGTGTTTTTAAGTACTGTCTTCGCTATTGACCTCGTACATACTTCCTTTGAAATACATGTATTATATTACTCTTATATAAAGTTAGTACTAAGTTTCGCCTATCAATGTGTTAATAATTAAAATGTCAAGGCGGCGCTCAAATGTGACTCATACAAGTGGCGGGAAGTGTTTTGTATCAATGAGCTGAACGCGCTCCGACCGTGTACGAGGAGATAATGGTTAATGAAAGGGGCGCGTGGCGAGCGAGGCTGCAGCGTGTGCCAACACGCACGCGTACCCGTGGCCGGAGACGCCGCGGCCGCGCCTGGCGGTTCAGCTATTTTCGTATCACAACGTGCCTGCTGCTTGTCACAGCTAATCACATATCAAAGTAAACAGCACTTTCGTTGAACTCTATACGTTTAAACATTAGCATGACTACAAAGGATCTGATGTACATATGTGTATTTGGATTGAAATTGTCCTCATCTGCACCGTGGCCATACTTAGAGTGTAAAGTTGTCTAGTATTCATAAGCGATTATACAAATTAACGAACTGTACTAAATTAGCATAAAGGTAATACAGCCAGCTAGTTATTAGATGACATAACTTTGAGCTTGTGGATGCAATGCAAGTTTGATATATTGATAATGTAATTAAAAGCTTTAATTACATAATAAATTTTTGATTAATATATTCTCATTACATATTAATTATTAGATTTTTCGTTGTGGACACACATTTTTAATTAATATTTAAATGCTAATTCGAAAGTGGTACAATTTTATGTAACTTTGTTCTTTATAAAAAAATATTTACGCATTGTTATCTACGTACATCTATATCAAAGAACACAAATTGATAGTTTTATTACAGTATCAATTAATGTAGCATTTGCTCGCTTTGTCTCGTTCACAGTAGTGAGGAAAATGCAATTAGTGATGCATCGCGTCCGCGCAGGACGTCATCGTGCACATGTGTATGTGTAACGGGAAGCGGCGTCCTAACGCAGATGGGCTGATAGTGCCGCCCTGATACACACCGCGAATGAAGTCCACGCAGTTCCGCCGATTCGACGCATTTGCCGAACCGTTTTCATGATTACGTCACATCCGCCGTAATAATAAATCGTATCCCGTCACATGCCCGCGTCGATGTCTGTTTACTTAAACAGTCTTGTACACGCTCGCCGGTGGTCAATGTTTTCGATTAAGCATTTTAATCTATTTCTTTTCACGGATGATTCCTCGACCTCCTTAACAGAAGTGATTTTAAAACTTGTTTTTATGTACATTTCACATTCTTCCAAGGTTCCTAGCTATCTATTTCGTTTCTTCCATATTAGCCATGAAATTTAAAACGAATGTAGTTAGTTCTACTCTCGATAGGTACAACAGTCTCGGTCTCGTTACATGATTGGTAACACTACGTTATTTTTTTTAGTTATTGGACGTAGATAGAGACTAATCAGTAAAGGTATATTAACGTTTAATTTGCTTTATTCTCGCCGCTACGAGCGCGCACTTTGGTGTTAGGCTCATTATTAACGACAAGTGTTAAATAAGTCTAGAGATCGAGCGTTATAACAGGTAAATGCTTATGGCTCATTTGTACCTGTACATACAGACTAAAGTTGTTCTCACAGAATAATAGATTCTGACGCTAATCACACAGCGGAATACCTCGTCGGCGTCGTCGTCGGCGCTCGGTCGACCGTGACGGCAGCTCTGTCGCACGTTTCGGGACCACGTGATTCGCCCACTTGCGCGGGGCACATTTCTTATTATATAAATACGACCCATCTTAATTATTTAATCGTTCAATATTTCGACTATCAGATAACGTGGATATGTTATTTTACAAAGGGCTAAAATGATGAAAAGTACTATATTTTTGGGTCTAGAAAATAAATGTACCTACTAATTAAAATATTCAATTGGAAAACATGTGACCAATCCATATTCAATTGGACTATGACGGTGAGCGTTATTACGTTCGGCCGCCGCTACGGCGATAGCGACAAGGTAATGTTTAATCCAAACACGTATCTGTGGTCTCGTTCCCTCCGTTGTCTTATTTGCTATTACTCACCATCGAACATGAATATAGTCGTACAACTGACTTCATTTTGCAAACCATTTCGCCATATTTTCCTTATAACGTTCACTTCAAGAGGTTAAGGCTTTTATTTATTTTGTTTCCTTTTATTTACAGGTAAGCATTGCGTCCGTTATACTGATGGTCACATGGCGGCGTTAACGGCGATGTTGTGTTTTGTATCAGTTGTACAACTACATTGTACCTACGTTGTAACTATTGTAAGTATATTTAAGGTGGTAGTGCTTGCTAGTGGCCATGTAACATTACTTATTGGCGAAGTGACATTACAACATGAAGCGCACTACTGCCATTATCAACGTTCGTCGCTGGCCTTCAATAGTTTCATACAATGGTTTCGATTTCAGAGCTCATATTGACACTTCATTATTGAATCCGGGCGAGGCATCATTAAAGTAGACATTCAAATGTTCGTTCAGTAGGACGAACAAACCGGAAATTTAGTGTCAATAATTTGGTAGCATATTTAACACGTAATGAGAGAGAGGCAGTCTAGAACAGTTTTTGCCTTGGTGTGGAATTGAATGCTCGCTTCACAAACGTACCGGCAACCAATTATTAGCTGGATGCGCGCTGTCAAAATGATGTATCGAGCTTGTGCGCAAAACAGTTATTACAATATTAGGCGTTCGCACTTGGACTTTTTCTTTTGAAGAAAGTTTTGCGGGCTCTCATTAAATATCCACAGTCACCTTGATTACGGTTTTTTCGACGTTTTCATTTCGCCATAATGACCGCACGTACCGCCATTAGCTCTCTAACTGACTGACACACAGACAACTATTTTGATTGCATGCAGTGAGGCAGGTATTTGCCGTCATAGAAATTGCAGCGCGTCGTTACATTTTCTTTGTCAGCTTCTTTGATGTTTTGTACAGATGCTTTCCTGGGGAAATCGTTCAGGATGTTTGTACTTGCATATCTTTGGGTTTGGAGCTAAATTTGCACTTCGCAGAGTAGCATATTCTCAAGATGCGCACATGGTTAATAAACCATACGAGAATCAATTCCATTTTGCTGCGTTCCTTATTTGTGGAATGTACATACAGTTCATTAAAAGATGCTGTTCAAATTAGCTAACGCTTTATTTATATGTCAGTGAGCTGTTAATAAAACTGTTCGCAAATTCACTCTGCATTCTCTATCGATTATACCACGGGGAGTGCTCTGAAGAGTTGTTCGGACTAATACCGCCCACAGATT
>DWFT01001037.1:0-10143 GCA_018246795.1 Microceris patrobas patrobas
GTTTGCGTATATCGTCACTCCACCTAGCTGGTGGGCGTCTACACTACGTTTGCCAAGTCGCAGTCTCCACTCCAGAACACGTCTGCTCCAGCGGCTATCGGTTCTGCGACAGCTATGACCAGCCCACTACCACTTCAGCTTGCTAATTCTTTGGGCTATGTCGATAACTTTGGCTCTCTGTCGGATAGCCTCATTTATGATGTGATCCTTGCGATCCGATGCGAGCGAGAGAGACACCGAGCATAACCCCCTCCATAGCTCGCTGAACGACCTTAAATTGGTGGACCAGTCGCACCGTCAGTATTCATACTATTAAAAAACTATGATGTGTGGTCTTTAAGACCATTTTACTACTGTAAAGAAATGAAAGTTATCTTTCGTAGGGATAAGAAATAATAATTTTAATAAACACAAAACAACAATTGCAATATTAACTCTTCACAAGCGGTTCTGTAGACGACTATGTTTAAAAAAGGAACATGTCAAATTGACGCAAAGGTTACTTCAAGTGACATTTATACTCAGCGATATGCTAAGATAACTGGTACACTATAATGGAGCGAAAAAAAAAATAAACATTGAATGTTCGGTATTTAAATTATAATGATCTGACTTCTCTCGAAATTTAAGTGCCGTGTTTATATAAAATTGGCAAGTAATTATTATATAACTGCAGTAATAATAAAGGGTGAAGATTAAAACTACGAGCTTTTAAAATTCCTAATACAATTCATAATGTTCATTTATGATGAATAGCGAAAATATAAAAATTAAAGTCGTTTCATGAAATATACAACTCTCCGTTGTTTTTATGTGAAATACTTACATATATTATAAAGAATAATGAAAGAAGATATGCAGAGGTACTATATTATTCTCTTAATATCCAAGATATTTGTTCTCTGATGATGTACGTACTCTGATGTTAATAATAATTGTTATTAATTACAGCTAAATTTGTAGCTACCATCGATAACTAATATAGAATGCCTGTTGTTCTCTTGCCTGGGAACTGTGTTCTCACCGCAACGCAATTTGTCTTGGTACAGTGATTACAAACCTCACTTCTGAACCAGTGCTTACTCCTTTAAAACGTGATAATACATGAACCCTGTGTGTTCCCCACCTGCTTTTTATCTAATAAGAATTTAATAATAATATAATTTTAATTATGAGAAAGAATACTATTTTAATAAACAAATTTTAGCCTGTGGAATAATATTTTTATATGATATTTATGAACTTGAAGATCGTCTAGATGCTGAACACGAACATAAAAAATCTATTATAGTTTTTTTTTGAGGATGACTTTTTTTCATTATTAGAGTACTGTTTGATGCTAGTCCGAAATTCTCAGAATACCAAATGCGATTGTCTATAAATTATATTAATTTTAACGAGCGTTTATAGGCTAAAACAATGTAAGTAATTTTAATTTCCAATGGAGCACTTCCAAAGGGTACATTTCATATCTGACAGTACGACGGACTTGAACGATTTCTTTTTAAATGTAGAAATAAGCTCGCGTTTGGCTGCAATCCCACCTGATGGAAAGCGAGGTGTAGCCTAGGATGCAGCACACCTAGAAAATGCCTACTCACTCTTCTTTGAATAATTTCAGGTTTAACGAGTCAGTAAACATGGACGTCAGCAGAGAGTTCCACTCTTTCGCAGTTCTGTCCATTTCTCAGCTACGTGAAGCATCATTTGTGGTGTTCAAATGCGTTTGTAGTTCGGAGCGAAACAAATTCTGTTAGTGGTTCATACCTACGTATATACCTGAGGTAAGGTTTGCATGAGCATTTGTGTTTTGGGGGCGGATGGGCGGTGCAAGAATGTACACACAGAAATACAACTTATTAAATAAATAATAGTCTTCACGGCCAGTCTTCTCAAAACGTGTTCTTATCGGTCTACGATCGGGATTTCTTGCAAAACGAGTTGTGGATTTGTGACGTCATTGTGCCTGAGGTTTTAAATTCGCTACACGATTGAAAGTATAAGTTTGGAAGTATAAGTATATACTTATACTTCCAAACTTATACGAAATATAAGTATTAGTTATAAACATATGTTTATACTTAACTAAAACATGACCTTCATTGAGTGTATGTATTTACCTTATAGTGAATAAAATAATTTGAATTTAAATTTGAATTTGAATGTTTCTTCTTCAATATACAGATAAGCCCTACTGGCTGTTTGAATTGACGTCATTTAGAATTGATCGATTATTAAATTGCGTGATTCCGAAGATAAAGGCCAAATAACTAATTTAACTGTAGGTAACAGCAAAATCAATCAATTGCTTAGTACCTACCGTTTTTTACAAGAGTCAGTTTACTACAAATGCCAACATAACATTTAAAAGCAATAATTTTGTGGAGACTAACTAAACAAGGTGAGAATTACGTCACAAATGTAATGCTAGGACTCGTAGCAGAGTAAGAAGTGAGTAATGTACATTAGTGAACCGCCCAAGATTTCAAGTCTATTACGAAATATACCAGAGAATTACAACCTTTTCGGAGACAAACTGATGTAAAGTTTCCATGTTTTATGTTCTTAAAAACTTTTATATTTTAACAAACGTAACATCACGCCTGTATTCCCCGAAGGGGTAGGCAGAGGAGTGTAGTACACCCCCATGTTTCACCAGTTACGTTTAAGTCCCACAATGGAATAGATGGTGAGCCTATTGCCATACACCAGGCACAATTGCAGACTCCGAGTCACTACCAGACTACCATTTGAACCCAGGAACTGACAATCGGCAGTCGCGCTTGCAACCACTCGACGAACGAGGCATATGTAAACAAACATTCCGCAAAATATCGACGCTGCTATTAAACACAGTACATTTTCGAGAAATATCTCCGGGAGAAAACAAAAGCTTTTAACAAACAAGCACACATAGGTCAACTACTGATGTACAGACTAGTTATATGGAAAGCGTCATAAATAGCTTGTGAAGTGCTGGGTCTCATTTACGTATGTTGAGAGACTAAAAGGCTATTCCAATAAAATGTAACATTGGCAGGTACTTCAATAATATAATGTACAATACATTTTTTGTTGTGTCAAGACTAGCAAAGTTTACATCATACTCCTAATGATCCTTCATTAAAAGAAAATCTCAACTTATATTATGCTGTCAAATAAAAACAAGTGTAAAAAATCTGTAATCAATTTATTAAGCAACCAATGTGTGAAAAAATAGACAGTATAAAATATACACAGATTGATATGGATTTGAATCAAAAAGCCCTTCAATATTACAGAATGAAATCTGTGTTATTATATGAAATTTTAATACAAGTAGGCACCAAATAAACATCAACTTGATAGTCCTTGAGGATTAGACTAAAAGCTTTTAGCCTAAGTAGATTAGGAGTCACTTGAGTGTCCTGTCACACACAAATTGTTGGTTTAGTAACATGAATACACTTACCAGGTCATAATGTAGCCTAGTTTATAGTAATCAGCACACTGAATATGTAATGGTAAAAAATCTGTGAATACTTTTCAATCACACTCCTTTTTTTCACAATCACACTTTGCATTCCTGCACTTAGGTGGGGATGTTGATAACCTAGTACTTGAATTAGATAGAATTCTACATGGATCACAGTAAACATACTTCGATAATGAGCACTTTGTGTCATCTTCACAAGTAGTAATTCCAATTACCATATCTAATAACTCCTCATTGAAGTAACTATAATTAAACCCATATGAGCTGAACATTGATAAATGCATACAAGAAGTCCGAACTGGGCTGATAAATGAGTTCATTATAATCACAATCAAATATCACAAGGAAATAATTGAGATATGATTCATGATCCTAAATGGTTAATAGACATCCATTGTCTATAATTGCCTCTGAGAATAACATCATTGGCACATGGAAACACACAAATATGTCTAAGATAGATAAGAAAACTTGTATGACTTTACTTAACTAGATATGTTATAGATTTTATAAATATATATTTTTTAAATTGTGATTAACTGCTTGATGCAGGTCTAAACTGTGAAAGCAATAAGAAGCCTGGAGGATACTCCAATACATTGGTCTAATTAAAATAGCTGTATGAACAGATTAATGTCAATATATTTATTCGAGTTCACCCACTCAAATAAATATATTGACATTAAATTAATAACAGTAGATGATTTAACAAGGAACATTGAGTTTCATTTATCAAACACTTATTAACAACACCTTATCTGTCACTATGATTCTACTGAACATAGGCCTCTTCTCATAAGCACTATTGCATCCTATCCTCAATGTACCACATCTATTTGTGCTTGCAGCATTCAGAGTGTCAAATCCCCTAGGCTCTATTCCATTAGTACATAGTGAAAATGCACTCTGCAAGGTTTTCTCTCAGCTATCATAGGGCTCCAAGTATCTACTAACTTTATTATTGTCATCTGTACACAAAACATTGAAATGTTGACCATACCAACATGGCAATTTTACACATGTTGTGTCCAAAAGCATACAGTGTTTCAAATCGCCTCATATATGAGAATTAATTCTCTTCACTTCATATTCTTAGTTATCTGAAGACTAATACTGTGGTTTTGAAATATTATACAGAGTGTGCAATAACTTAAATTACTGAAGATTATTTTTTTCATCATACTTTTTTTTTATAAATACCTTCCCATTATCAAGCAAAACAGTATCTATACAAAGATTCTGAAAGTATGTGAGTGTGACTATAATAAAGTGCACTTTACCAGCCTATGGTAATTTTATCAATGAAAATTCTAGTGTCAAGATAAGAACTGTTATCAAAACCAATAGACAAGATATCAGAGTAATACCAATAAGACGAGAACCATTATTTTAAAACAATTTATTCACGCTCATATAGTATCTTGGGTAGAGTACGAGTGGATACAAGAACAGAATAATTTCAAGGCTAACAAAAAATTATCATGCTACACAGTTTTAATGCACAAGACGCACGCAACTTGTGAATAGTCAAAAAATACTGTTATATGTTATAATTCATATTTATATCATTTTACACGATTCGTTAAATAGTGTAATATATAAAAACATGTTGAAAATAGACCGGACACAACGGTCCATTATACTTCCATTTTTTATTGCTATAAAATTAGTACAATAATTTAATACTTACAACTGTCTGCACTTTCTGTGTCTCCGGCCTGTACTTAGTTTATTTAACAGTCTCTAATTGGACACATCGCATTGCACTAATTGATAAATATTACTATATTACCGACTGATCTGGACACAACTGTATTACTGAGTGATTACAGTGATTTGATAACAATTACAATATAAAACACTGGCACTTAGATTTCGTGATTTGCATGGCACGGTAATACAACGGTTGATAGAACAGAATAATAACTTCGTAACACACAACTCGCGATGAAGTCAAATCCTACTCCTTTAACACCAAAGTACTCTACTCCACACTCCTCAGGATCCTGGGAATATTGCGCACGCATCCGGTCAACGAATGACACAAGCACGAATTGACATTTTATTAATATTGCCAGTGAATACAAATATTCATAAATCCTAGGTAAATTAATTTGATATAGGAAGATTTTTAAAGACTTAAAACTTAGAATAGAAAAACTACCACAACAAAATAACAATGGTCCGAAAACAATAATAACATCGAAATTTACGAAGAAGTTATTTGTCTTTTTAAAGAAATCTGTATGAATCTATCTTGCGACGATTTTATAAGTCAGCGGATTATAATGTAATTGAACACTAGGAATGATTATTGTGTTGATGTTATGTATCCTCTGTTTAATTAAAACTTGGCCAAAAGAATTAAATTTGAGCTCTAGAAGATAGATGACGTTCAATAGAAATTTTTGACACTGACAGTTAACGAGTCTGTTGCCGTGTTGGTGCTGCTTATAGACTTAGATTCGTTACTAATACAATACTTCGTTACTCGTTACATTCGACGTCACGACAGTTCATTCGATTCAGTACTAAAAACTCAACATTTTCGTAGTGTGATATATGTAATTCTCATCTTTTACATTTTTAAAATAAATGAGTATTCGTTTTATACGTAATGAACTGATTAAACATACAACAATATCCAGAGTACTATGAAATATAAATCCGAATAAAACAAAAAAAAAACTTTTATTTTATTAGCTTATTCTCACATTGCTATATTTATATTTGTCGATTATAACATATTAATTATTTAACAAAAGTGAAAAACATATTAAGAAAGAATATTACAGTATTACTTATGTGTATTTATATTTGATTCGATCATTCGAGTGTATTTGTGTCCTCATTACTTAATAACTATTTAATACAGTATGATCAGCACTCGTTGTATGTAATAAAATTTAATCAATAACAAATCTGACGTGTACTTCTGGCTTGATCAAATAGTGCTTAGAGTTGTATTTAATACAGTAAGTGTTAAATTAACTCCCAATGGCCGAAACAGAGAATCCGACGCAAAGAAAAGAACCAACTGAGATAAGAAATGGAGCCGAAGCTGGAGAAGCTCAAAGCGTACGAAATGATCCACCGATATCAGACCGAGAGGCATATTGCAATTCGTTGCGAATGTGGATCCACCAAGCCCAGATATACCAGAACTTCTCCAATTGCTTCCCGTACTACATGATGACGTTCCAGGGCATGCAGAACAATCAGTCAAACGTGCCATTGTTAAACAACAATTATCAATTCCACGGCCAACAGTTTCCGTTTCAGGTGCCGCTCGCACCGAGACCGCCTCCCGCACATCCACCACAACTAGAGGCTAATGCTAATCCAGCTGATGGTAAGCCGCTTTCAACCTTCCACTAGTATGGTAGTTGGTTTCCTAGTTATATTTAATCTCAGTTTGTAACATAAACATAATGTTCAGCCTGTAATCCCCGAAAGGCAAAAGGCAAAAGAGTGTAGTACATGTTAGATTTGTCAGTTTTAAGTTATGGGATGTTTCATTATGGGATATGTGGTGCGCCTAATGCATTGCACCCAGCACAAATTCTGACTCCGAGCAACTAGCAGGCATTTCAAATTAGAAAATTCCAATAGCACATGACTTGGGGATCGAACCTAGGACCTCTCAATTGGAAGTCACACTTCTTGCAACCACTTGACCAATGAGGCTGGCAGTGATTTAAAACATATTATGTTTTTAAATTCTATTGAAATTAATTTCAATAACTGTGTTTTTTATATATATACTAGAACTAGTTACTAGGTCCATACTCCACATCATAATATCTGGTCACTATAGCCTATGGACATTTGCAACACCCAAGTAGTGAAAAATGTATTGCTGATTTTGAAGGAGAGGTCTGGTTGCTACTTTCTTGAATAGCCTATACAGTTATACACTCTAGGAACACTTCATAAAGAAATTCATTTCACATTTAAATCTGTGTCATTAATTAAACTATCCAAACTGAATTGTGGATGATTGCCACAGATCAAATGTATATTGATTAAACTTTATGACATGTGTGTTAAAAAAAATTATGAATTTTCCTTGTTGCAGTAATAAACCGACATGGTGGATATGAGTATGTCATTCCTTCACTGTACAAGAGAGTTATGGCTGAAGTGATAGACTTTCTTCTTCTGTTCATCTTCAAATTATTTGTCACACTCATAGCAGTTGATGTATTTGATATGATGTAAGTTTTGTTATTTGTGTACCTAGAATACCAATACAATCTTTCTTTATATTATACCAAAACACAGTGGTATTGAGACAATACAAATATGATGAGGTGGAAAGTATACAAAATGTGGTTTTATAGACAATCTTTACTAATCTTTAATTATCAGATACAGAGCAGCAGTGTATGAAAATAAATATTATACAACATTACATATTAGGAATGTAGCTGATAGTACCCAGACTATTATTATTATGCCCTTATTAGTAATGACATTGAATTTTCTTTTCAATTCTGTATTCAAAATTATGAAATGTAACATATCATCACATGTGTATTTCCTAAGGGGGTAAGGGGAGGAGTGTTATACACTTCTGCCATTTACCAGTTTTGTTATTTTTCCCACCATGAAATCCAAACTTTAAGCTGCTACTAGGAATTTCCAATTAGAAAAACTCCATATTACATGACCTGGTAATTGGAGATGGGACTACTACATCACCAGCTGCACTTGCAACCACTTAACTAACAAGGAAAGCAATGATTATGATTTAAATGTGTTATGTATTGTAATGAAACTAATAAAAATATATTATTTTGAAAATGATAGAGCTACTAGGATACATAATCACCGGTTTATCCAAAAGCATCTTAATATAGTCCATGGATGTTTTGATAATTAAATTTCTTTTGGTTTTAGTGATATCAGCAAGTTTGATATCCATAAATTGGGCTCAAATTATGATGACTACAAATACGCCATTGATCTGACAGCTGAGATTTTATATTTTGAACTCATGTTCCGGATATTTGCATGCATATGTGAGGTAATATCTATGTTTCTATGTAATGGAAATATTTAAAGTAAACAGGAGGCACAGGGTAATGAAGATATTTAAACTAAATATTACATTTGTCAATACTAAACTTCACTATAGTATCTTAGTTTAATGCAGATTTTGATATCTCTATAATTTCATATTGTCCTTGTCACAAAGATTTCCAGTCTCAAGTAACTGGTTGGCTGCAGCATAGGTGTTTCAAAAAGTTGTACTTTGGTACCCACATGCCCAGCATGGGGATATCTTGCATAAAATGATGTGCATGTCCAACAGACTGGGGATGACGACAATAACTTTAATTGTCATAATTTTGTCCTAATCTCCTAAGATCCTGATAAGGTAATTAGACAGTGCTCAATGAGAAGCTATTGTTGACCAAATCTATTAAGAGCCAATATTAAATCATGAAAGTAAGCATGGTCCTAATGCAGAAAATTTATAGTGACTACCACAGAAATTTATTATCAATATACTTATAAGTTTATTGCAAAATAGCTAGCTAAATTTATTGCTGCAGATTTCATTATTCAATTGATTGTAGTAAATGTTGAATTAAAAACTCCATTGTTTGCATGAAGCTGTCCTTCTTATTAGAACAATTAATTACATCTACACTGCAATTGAATCCATTAAGCCTCAACAAGTATTGTTTTTCTACAGGCCTTTTGCTTGAGTGGCAGTTTCTTGAGGACGGGAGGGGCAACTCCAGGAAAATCCTTGATGGGTTTACGTGTGATCACAGCTACAGCTGTGGTACAAGTTGAAGGCAGACCAAAGGAAACTGTCCTTCTGTACCCGGGCACACCTCTCACCTTCAGCACAGCCATGACAAGATCAATCATAAAGAGTTTATTTATATCTCTTTTATTCCCCATATGCATCATATTTTTTGTTTTTCGATTTAACCGTACTGGTTATGATTTGTTGTGTGGTGTAATTGTTGTCGAGGAAAATATGTATCCACCAAGACGTCATGCACCTTAAAACATTTCAACCTCCATAAAAAAGTGACTTTGTATATAACATCCCAATTTTTTTACTCTTATTACTCAAACAGAATATATCACGGGATTGATTAAACATACATATGTTTAACAAGGTTTATTGTATATATAAAGCCTTCATCTTTTTTCAAGGATTGTTTCCCTCACTGAGACTGTTCAGTTATCTTTTCTTAGATCATACCTGGATATAAAAATTGTCCTTAGAATCATATATGTTCTATCGATTTGTATGTTAAATTCAAAGCTGTATAATTTCATTACAAACCACACTTAAAAAAGTACTAGATGCAGAAAACTTTGTAAATGTAATAATCTGCTGTTTTAAAGAATGACTAGTTGTATTTTACAAGATTATGAAATAGATTAGTCCATTCTTCTTTCTATTGTCGATTTGACTGTACAGAATATTGCCATATTTGTTATATTTTAGTATCAACCAAAAATTAAGCATCTACATAGATATCTTACTAATTGCTTACTATCAATTAGTAAAATAGCATTTTAAATGACGATAACGATTATTTGTAGGTAATACAAGTTAATTCAGTGATAATAAATTTATTTAAATTATATCCTGTATAGAGGCCATTTAAATCTGTTAATTATAAAGATACCGTTAA
>DWFT01001038.1:0-10140 GCA_018246795.1 Microceris patrobas patrobas
GTCATTTTTTAATTAAAAAAACAACTCCTTTCTTTTAATAAGAGTTGTTTTGTCCTAATTCGTTTTACAATTTACATCATTAAATAAAATAATTTTCGCAATTTTATTTTCTCCAGTTTATCTTTTTTTGGTTTATAGGTTCAAATTCAATTATATTAAAAAAAACAAGATAACAACTAAAACTTCAAAAATAACTTGAAAATAAAAAATCTAAGTAGACCTTAGATTTTTTATTTTTTTAGGTTTATACTTCGTTTGCATTAACTTGCTCTTGAATACTTATATGATTAATTTTATAAGTTGAAATTCAATATGTTATTAAATAGATTCCTGCCATTAAAATAAAAGTAATTGGAATCGTAATTCATGGGAATCCAAATGGAATAATTACTTTAGCAATTGCAATAAACCCATAAACACCTACTCATAATATTAGTCACATTATCCCAACACCTAAAATTCATGCTAGAAAAGCAAATGGAGTAAATATTCCTAATGTTAAACTATTAATTTCACGATTTGAATATCCTAAAGCTTTCATCACAGCCATAAATTTTAAGAAAGAATTAACAAATGATTCTGTCATAATATATACAATAATAATAGCAGTTATAATCGTAATAACAACAAAAATAATTGATAAGATACTTGAAATTCAAGCAAGTTTTTCAATAACTTGCGATTTAATAATTAAATAATCTGTTCCTCCAACCCCACTAGTTAATTGACCATTCATAAAATCATTCATTGAATAGGAACCATCTGAGGAAGAAAGATTAAATCGTGTTGTTTGATCAACTTGATCATAATATTTACTAAACTTACCATTAAATCATAACATTGGATTATCATCTTTGTTATCATATAGTTCACTAGAACTTGTATCAAAACCAAGAATTTTATTAGCAATAACTTGATTTACATACGCTCTTGGAACATCATATGAATTTTGAATCCCAACAATTTTATATTTAATATTTTTAGTAATTTTCCCAATTTTTAATAATCCTTGGCGTAATGCTTCTCGATATCAGTTAGTTGGAAACCCGGTTGTTAAATCACCTATGCCATTAATTTCTTTATCAAATTTATTATCAAAAGGATGAATAATATAATAATCACCGTCTTCAGTTTCTTCTTTAGTGACCACTCTCTGATCAGCAGGACTACTAAGGTCTAACAAGCCTGGTAACCGATGTCCTGTTGTTGCAGAAATCGTTGAATTTTGAAATTCACCTTGTTTAAAAGCATCAACTGGTAATTTTAAAACAAAATTTTTAATATTATAATAATCTTGAACTTTACCCTTTTTATTTTGAAAACCAACACGTGTTTTGTTTCCAATTGTTAATTTTGTTAAATCAAGGGTAAACGGGTTGAGATTATCATCAGACCAACCACTTGGTAACTCATATGACCACGCTGCTTGATCAACAGCACAATGAAGTGCATCATCACAATATTGTAACTGCTGAACACTAGTAGTAGTTTCAATTATTTTATCTAACAATAAATTATATTTACTTTCTGCGGCTTTATTTACAACCATTGGAATAAAATCTGTCCTAATATTTAAATTTTTACTATTATCTAAAATTTTTTTAATTGTTTGATTTGGAAAAATAATTGTTTTATTATTTACATTAATTCCATATGTTGGAAGAATAAAACTTGAATCTGATATATTTGTTGTATATCCGGTATAAACATCTTCATTTTTTAAATTATAAGTTGAAGTTCCAAAAGTAAAATTAAATTGTAATTTAGCCAAATCATCTTTTAACCACATTGCTCGAATTTTGCCTGGCATAATATCACTTGTTGCATATTGTGCACAATAAGTCCAACGGTCAATAATATTTGGGTCTGTTGGATGAACTGGTAATTTACCAAAAGCACGTGGCATTGTTCAACATAATAAAGTATCAATTTGATTTGCAATATCAACATTTTCACCATAACGTTTATACATATCATAAAAAGTACCAATTGATAAACTTGCTCCTTTTCCAACCATAAAATTAAAAATAATCATATTATTTAATTGTTGTGCATATAAATGAGCATTTTTAGCATTAATATCATTTTTTGTTGATAGCCATTCTCCATTATATAAATAATCACTTACTAAAGAATTTTTAATTAATGGATATGCTGCCTCAGATGAAAAACCAGGACCATTCCAGTCATACATTTCATAACGACTAAAAGGAATATTCCCAATAACGTCTGTATATTCATACTCGTTATCATAATTTAAATTGGCATAATAATCCTTACTAAATTTATTGATTCCTGTTGGAATTAAAGTTGCTAATGTTAAAGATAAACTAGCAAAAAAAAACGTTAAAAAAAACCAACCAATTTTTTTCATTAAAACAGCCATCATCACGAAACGAAATTTTGTTGTAAATTTTTTAAAATGAAAAATATTACTAATAGAATAAACTAATTTTGAAGTTTTAATATTTTTATTTGGATTTAATAAATCTAATGGGCTGATTATTAATTGCCGAATTGCTGTTACTAAAATTGACAAACTACTAACAAGACCAATAATTCCAAAACAAATTGCAAATGGAATTAACGAAAATGAAAAGTTAACTGGAATAACAAAATAACTATTGAAAACACTCATAATAGGTAATTGTAAAAATACACCAATAATTCATCCAACCGGAACTCCAATTCCAGTTACTACAATCGCATGAGCTAAATAGGAACTAGCAATTGTTATTCCACTATAACCATTTGCTTTTAAAATTCCATTTGCAATTTTTTGTTGATTAATAATTTTTTTAATTAAAATTACTAATGTAAAAATTAAAATAATTAAGAAAATAAGACATAAAATAATTGTAATCGTACGATAAAATTTAATTGTAGTTCCTAACAAAGAATAACGTAAGTAAACTAACTTTGTTTTATCACGGCTTTGTAATGGGGCATTTTTATCACTTGGATTATTTAAACTTCAAAAATCAGCTGCTAAATATTTTTTGAAATTTTCAAAGGCTGTACCTTTATTTTCCGGTAAACCAACATAATTAATATATAATGTAGAATTTTCTTCAATATCAGTGTTAGCAGCAATAGACTCACTACGATAAACTTTTTCAGAAACATAAATAATACCATCTGTTTTTGGATCTGGAAAAACATCAGTATCATAAATTGTTGGATAAATATTAGCTGGATCTCCACCAATAGCACCAACAAAGAAATTTGAATTTTCACCAATTGTAAGTTGGTCTCCTACTTTTAATTTTTGACTATGCGCAAATTGTGGCGTAATAACAACATACACATCATTAATTGCATTAGTTGGATCAAAAGAATCATATTTTTTAATAAATTTTAATTTATTATCCGATAATAATTGTGTTCAATTAATAATTTTATATTTTAAATTTGATGTTAAATCTCAATATGCATATTGTTCACGTAACTGAAATGAAAAGTTTGAAGCTTTAGCAACTAATGCATAATAGGCTTTTGTCAAATCATAAGGCCCATAAGGTTGATTCCGAAAACTATTATTTTGATTATAAAAATCATTAACACTAAAAACAGCGTTTTCAATATTATTATTATAACCAACATCAAGATTATTATTAATAGTTGGTGAATAATAAAGACTAATTTTTGTTAAAGGCTGTGATGTATCTTTTACTAAAAAACTTAAATCACCATTTAATTTTTCCTCAAATATTCTATCTTCAATGCTAGCTTTAGTAGGGATTTCATCTACGCTTCCTCGTAAATCAACATCTTTTTTTCATTTTGTTATACCATTATTAACAAAATCAATAACAGCATCTTTTAATTTTGTTTCATCTGTTATACCTGAATATTTTTTATTTAAATATGCAATAATTAAATTTATTGTATTTTGTGAAATATCACTATGCGTAAAATTATTCATAAATTCTTCAATCAAAGGTAAATTATTTTGATTAAAAAGATAGCCTTTCTGATCATATAATTGTCCAATTACAGAAGTTTGAAAAGCTTCATTATTAACGTTGAAACGATATAAACCATTATTTAAAAAAATTGGTGCACTTTTATCAAGATCAGTAAAAATAATATTGCTTACTTTATTTGCTTTAGAATCAAAAGTAAATTTTATTTCAACATTATTATCCAAAGCTTTTAATGCGCCATCTTCATCTAAATGAACATAAGGCAATGTCCACTGTTCCCCATTAACATCAGTAATCAAATGATAATCATTGCTAAAAGCATATCATGGAGTAATTGTTTCAACATTTTGTCCTGTTTTCTTTTTACTGTCAAATCTTAATAAATAATCATAAGCAAAAGTTCCTTCCCCCATAAATGAATATGCATTAGATAAACGTGTATTAACAATTCACGAAGAAGTTGTTAATAATGTTAAAAGCGCAGCTAATATTATAAAAATAATTAACTGTGCTTTTTGCTTAAACATACTTTTTAATGTTTGTAAAAACAGCAACATTTTTTAGATCTCCTTTTTTTCAATTAACTATTAATAATAACGAGTATTGTTATAGTATCAAACAAAATCACTTAATAAATATGAATTTTTTGTTAAATCATCTTTAATCCCTGGATTATACAAGAAACGAGCTTGGTTATTAAATTGAACAACATAACTATATTTAATTTTGTCACTATTTGTTAAATATTCATTACCCATTCCATCATAATCAACTCAGTCTTGATTGTTTCATGTTTCGCCCTCTGGTGCAATATTATGACGTTGTTTTGGGTCTTTTTCTTGTTCAACATATGAAGGAGAATTCCCTGAAGCGGGATCAGTATATCCTAATGGTTTTTTATGACGTTCTAATTTAGCTGAAGCATCTTTTGGACCATAGTAATCTAATTGATAACGAACACCTGTTACAGAACCATCAGTTACAATTGCCCCTAATTTTGAATCATCTACACCAGTTCCTGATGCTGTAATATATCATTTTCGATCTAAGAAGATATTATCAAATCAATCTTCTGCCATTACTTTATTAACTTGACTTGTTAATTCACCAATATAACCATTTTGTGAATCTAATATTTGTGTAATAAATTTATGCATTGATTCATGATCAGGATAAGTATTATTTCCTCCATGCGCTCAAATATTAATGATATCAAATAATGACCCTTGTTTATATTGACCTGTTTGTTCATCAAAACCATAACTATTTAAGATAAACTTAGCATATTCACTATCAGGATCAACTGCCATTAAGTCCTCTTTAAAGCCATTTTTATTCGGTCCTTTATTATAAACATCATCAATTGTTTTAACATTATCAATATTTAAATTATAATCTCCTTCACTATCATTACTGTAAAATCAATTTACTAATCCTGCAATTCCTTTTAATAAATTAAACAAATCAAAGTTTGGTGCGTTTAACATTTGCAATAATGTTCGAATTAAAGCAACAACACTATCTTCAGCAAAATTCCCAATTAAGCCTTGGAATTTTAAAAGACCCTCATAAACTGTGTTTGACATTATGCGATTAAATTTTTGAACATCAAAATTTGAACCTTCTTTTGCCAAAGCTTCTGTAAATCAATTTCCTAAAACAGAATACCATTTTAAAAAGGCATTTTTATGTTCTTTTTTATCACTTGTTAGATCTAAATATTGTTTCTCCCCTGACATAATCACGGTTAGAGATTTTGCCACAACTGGACTGTTAAAAATATCATAAAGTTTCATACTTTGAATTGTTTTATCAGGGTTATCTACTTCACCATCACTTTGTTTTTCAACATTAAGAACTGTTTTTTCAATAGTATCACGACTAAATATCTCTAATAATGGACTATTTGGTTTAACATTACCTGAATTATCAAAAAACTGGCTTTTTATTTGTTTTAAAATAAAAAACGGTGCTGCCAAAAAAATTCCTGCAGTTTTTTCACCAGAACGATTATTTTGAATAAATGGTAATAATTGTGCTAATGAATATAAAACTGGTAATTCTAATCCTGATCCAAATTGGCCTAACATAGTGATTGCTTCATCAAAATATTTTAAACCAAATAAATCATATAATGAACTTGACTGGTTCGCCACAGCCTTCCCAAATTTAATTTCTTCACCACCATCTTTATAAGACAATATTGACTTTGTTGGTGGTGTTGAAAGTGAATTATGATATAAAATATTTGATACATAAGGACCCGATGATGAATCATAATAATTACTTCATCCAGCCGTTCTGTTAATATAATTAATAACTGATTCTGATTTTTGTGACAATGTATTTGCTAAAGCTCCAGTATCATATTGAGCTCATGCTAAATTTGGATTTGCAACAAAATCTCTGTAACGCCCTGTTGCATCTGTTGTATTGCTAGGATGTCCTTGGTTAGCTTCTGTATTTCACTTTGAAAAATCAGTCATTGCAGCAATTGATGACATTAAATTATAAGTATTTCGCTCTGGTTGATAATTATTATCTGTTGCTTTTCAAGGATTATAATAAAGATTATTTAATTTTTTATATTCTTCAACATAATCTTTAATTTTAATTTCTTTCCCGCTTTTAGTAGTAAAGACTCCTTTTAAATTTCTTCTAACATTGTTTAAAAAATACTGTAATGTTGGAAACCCATAAGTATTCATATTTTCATGACGACTAGCAATTAAAATTTTAGCAATTGTACTAGTATATTTGACTAAATTTCGAATTGTTGGGTCGATTTTATTAAGTTCACTATCAAAATAATTATTATTTTGACTATTTTTTCCTTTTGCACAAGAAACTACCCCTAACATACTTGCTGACATTAAAGTTGTAGATCCTAATATAGAAAGTAATTTTTTCATTTCCTTCACTCCTTTTATATTTATTAAATTTTTATAAAAATCATTAATTTAAAAGTCAGCAGATAACATTAAATTATCATTACCTGCTTATAACCATTAATAAAAATTGTTGTATATTTAATTGGCTTATCCATACTCAAACAATTATTTTTAATTGCTAAAACAAAATATTTTAAATCATCATTGTTTTTTTATGATTTTGTGTTTTAGCATTATTTTTATTTATTAAAACAACATTTCAAAAATAAATTCAAAGTAAAATAATTATAAAAATATTTTTAAAAATTGTTGATAATTTAATATCATTTATATTTTCAATAAAATATAAATTTAAAATTAAACACAATAATAACAAAATAAAACCAAACGATAATCTCCGAAAAATTTGTTTTACTTCCATTACGTTATTATTAATTACAATAGTACTAATTAAGCTTCCATAACCAATCATTCATAAAATTAAATAAAATGAGTTATTTTTTGTTTTGTAAATTGTACTATGAAGTGTAGCACTTTATAAACTGTAAAATCAAGCTTTTTAAATTTGTAAAGATTTTTTATAAAAATTAAAGTAAAAATATCTTTTATTTTATGGCTTGTTTTAGTTAATTAATTACTAAAATTAACTATTAAGCTTAAAAATAAGGTTTTCATTCATATAAAAAGTGCTACATTTGCATTTACAATTTACATTTAAAAAAAGTTATTGTAATAATTGAAGATTATCAACTTCACAAAGGTTTAAAAGTAAAAAATCCATTATCTACTCCTAAATTTATTGGTGGTTTAAAAGTTTTATGTAAATATATATTTAATTTAAATTATGTTTTACAATCACCAGTTATTAAGAAAAATTATATTTATAAAGGAAATATTAAAATGTCAGAGCACGAACACGACGCTTGGAAACATTTGCAATATTTTATAACAAAAGGAGTTGATAAAAATGGCACAAACAAAAAGCATTCTACCTAAAAAATCACTAACTAATAAACCTAAAATAAAAAATAAAAGAGTTAATAAATTAGAATTAACTGTTAGACTGCATGAAAACCCGATTAAAACTAAAATCAAAGCGCTTGTTGCTGATGGTGTTGAAGTTGATGCTTGTTCAGCTAAATGTCAATGAGATGGATTAAATTACTCAACATTATCAATATATAATCCTTTAGTTGTATCTAAGTTTTTAAAATTAAGAAAAGATGATGAGATAAAAATTAAAGGCTCAGTATTTAATCAACTAAATTTAAAAAATAAACGTTATTTTTTATCTTTTCGAGTTGATAGTTTTGAAATTATCCAAAAAGCGATTAAAAAAAGAACAAATATTAAAAAATAAAGAAGTGAAAAAATGGTAAAAAATGTAAAATATATTCTTATTGATGAAAACAATAAACCAATTAAAAACGAAGATGATAGTTTTGATATTAAAACAGCAGAAGTTATTTTAGAAAATTCTAAAGAAATTAATGAATTTAATGCAAGTAATTTAGAAAATAGCAATCAACAAATCAACGAACTACAAACCAAAAACACTGAATTAATTTCACAATTAGAACAACAAACACTTCAATTAAAACAAATTGAAATTAATAATTTTAATAATTATTTAACTGATAACGAAGAATTTAAAAATGTCTTATTAAAATCTTATGATATTAATGATGACATTGAAGTTATTAAAACACACTTACAAAGTGTTTATGATGAATTAATCAAAGTACAAACCGTTAATACCGGTGGTGTACCAAAAACCGAAAACAAAGAAAACAATATTTTAGATACAGACAATGTATTTAATAAATAGAAAGAAGGAAGTAAATTATGGCACAAAACCCACAAAGAATTTTCGGAGATATTGCTAATCAAGCAACACAACGAGATAGAGAAACATTTGAACAATGATATTTACAAACTTATCAACAAAAATTTAGTTGAGAAACATTATTTGCTTGAAAAGAAGCCAATAAATTTGGTTTAACATATAAAAGAA
The DNA here is from genome assembly GCA_018246795.1 of Microceris patrobas patrobas. Lineage (NCBI taxonomy): Eukaryota > Metazoa > Arthropoda > Insecta > Lepidoptera > Hesperiidae > Microceris > Microceris patrobas. Next base: position 8,832 of record DWFT01001038.1, read on the forward strand.
AGAAAAATATTAAATATAATGAAGATCTAGGAAATGAAGGACAAGTATTTAATACTGATGATAACCTACTTAAATATTCAACAGTAGAATTTGATGATGGAACAGTTGAATTAGATACAATTTTAACTTTTGCTCGTAAATTGGACCCTGTAGAAAGTGATTTTAATCCTAATCTTTGGGCTGCCGATATTGAGCAAGCAATGGATACTGAAGTTGCCTATAAACGCAATAAAATTTTAGAAATTATTAATAAAGGAACAGTTACGACTATTCAAGGACAAAAAGCAGATGATACAAATGCTTTACAAATCCATGATGAAATTATTGATAAAATATATGAAAATGGTTTTACTCCATCAGAAACAGTTGTATTGGGTTCGGCTGATTTTATCCGTGGAATTCGTAATAAATTACAGTTACAACTTGGAGCAAATGACCAAATAAATAGCGTAATTGCAACAAGTGGAGCAATGAAAACTGTTGAAGGAACAACATATTATATGGTTCCAAAAAAATTACCAATTATTAATAAAGATGGTTCAGAAGGAACTATTGAATTATTACCAAATGGAGTTAATGCAATTGCCTTTAAGTTTAGCAAAAAATATGACCCTCTTATTTTACGTAAAAAAGACCATACTCCATTAAGAGTTGGTGCTGCTGCGTTGGGTACTGGCATGGGTAATACGTTAATTATGGAAAGAGTTTTATATTTAGGGGGAGCGGTAGTTGAACGGAAAGGAATTATTAAACATATAGTTGCTAAAATTGACATTAGTAAAATCAATAAATTAGATAAACCAAATATTCATGTTGCAGATCCAACAAAAACAACACCAGAACAGTTAAAACCACAATTTAAAGATGTTGTTTTAAGAGCAGTAAAAGCAGTAAATAGTTCTTTAACTGAAAGTGATTTCGATTACTTTATTGAAAGTAAAGGTGAAGATTGACCAATTAATATTACAAATGATAAAACTATTGAAGTTCAAATTGAAGGTAAAAACAATGCTAGTGGTCAAACAAATCCGATTGATGTTAAAATTAAAAATTCTTAATAGTACTAAAAAATAGTACTTTTTCGTTTAATAGATATGCCAATTGGAACATCTAAAACAGCCCTTATTTATGCTGTTAAAAAAAATCCAACTAGATTGTCAATCCAACAACAAGAAAAAAGTTTTGGTTTACAGTTATTAGAATTTTTAGGAATTCAAGTTTTAGCCCTTGGTTTATCAGTTTTAACTGGTGGTGTAGCATCTGCTATTGGTCTTGGTGCGGGATTATCTAATTTTGCCGCAGCATTTAT
>DWFT01001039.1:0-10138 GCA_018246795.1 Microceris patrobas patrobas
CCATTTGAGTCAGTGCTATTACAATAAATTATATGTTTATTGTGATATTGTTATTGGGTAACGAAACCGTATTGCAGATGATGTGAAAACGTGAACTGACTGCCTTCAATGGCGTGGAAACCTTTTGTCATCTCCTTCATTACGTATTAGTGTTTCCCCATCGCTGAGAAAGATTTATCCGTTGGCTTACATTGCGAGCAATAAACCAAATACTTATTTATACATAATTTATTTTTATATTCCTGATGCAATGTATAGTTATTTCAAGTCAACTATTATATAAAATATCAACAATACTGTGGTCATAATCTACGCTAAAAATATAAATGTTAATTTTTGCTTACATTTATGTTACGTATGTCACATTTATATTATATTCTTTTACGTCGAAACAAAGCGACTTATTACTGTGATTTCGTTAATATTTTAAATTAAACTAGTGCTCTGTTTACTGTCCTGATCGCTGTGAGTTATCTTAACTGGCCTTTTGGCCATGCACTTGAGTGAGATACACATTTCACTGTTAGTAACAACACGAAACACCTAGTAAAAACATAAATAAAGAAAAGGGTAGGCTCAACATGAAACGACATAATTTTGCTCTAACAATATATTTCTATTTTTGTTCTCATAACAATTTGTCCTACTCCGAGGCAAGTAACAAAATGTGTAAATCAAAATTTAGAAGGAGCACTCCCAAAAGTCATACTTGGAGAAATTCTCAAAAAGGTCTCCCTTTCAACATTATAGCGCAAAGGACTCTTGAAAATGAGAGAAAAAGTAAACAAATAATAAAGTCTGAACCACAACAATATTATATTCGGTATAAAAAATAAAATGTACGCCGTCAGCCACTTGTTATTATATTCTTTGATCTCGTAAAGTAATATCTACACCAGCGGTGCTCAAACTTTTTCCTTTAGTCTTAACGTACATATTGGTTGACTTATGAAATATGATTGTTCTAATAAAGTAGCCTTAAAAGATTAACTACGCTGAAACAATTCGCACAGCTTGCGAAAAACTTTAAAATAGTATCAGTACAATTATTTTAAGAATATTTGTGGGTCTTGTTGACTAATTGCTATGAATAAGAACCATATGGTTATAAATAATAGTTTAAGTAGTATATTTTGGTTTATTATTGTACAATATTGATATATACATAGTTACCATGTCATTGTCACAAGAAGGTGCAAAGCTTTTTAAATCATTCTGATCTTTTGAGCACCCATCTCTCGCAATTGTAAGCGTTCGCAGCATGCCCTCACACTACTCTACTGCGGAATGTAGGAGGGATGAGTTAGGTGCCAAATCATATTATGTCAAATGACTTTAAAATTATACATAATATTATCGTTCCAAGAATTATGCTCTTATATACATATGTTAATGCTGTATGTAGGTTGAGAACCACAGCTCAAAACTTAGCGCTCGTAGTCGTGGTTCGCGCACGCAAAATGAGTTTCTAATTTTGTGGACTGTACCATATTCCATCAGTCGGGCTCGGGGCAGATTTATTTGTTTGCCGCTTTTTTCAAATAAGCTTCAACTGAAGTTTTATTTAGAAAACTTTCATTATTTACATTTTCTTCAAATAAAGTTCATGAAATAGTCATCCATTGCCATTTCAGTATAGTCATCCATTGCCATTTCAGTATAGAAGTTAGATTGATTATAAAAAAAGTTGTTGTAAATATGTTGACTGGTTCGTTGATCGAGTGACTTACAATTGCGACTGGTGATCGAGAATATTGAGTTCAAATCCCGGTTCGGCTTCTATTGGGTTTTTCTCATTTAGGTTTTCTAGTGGAAATTGCTGGTAATGACTCGGAGTCTCTATCTGTGCGCAGTGTATGGATATATGTTCACCACCTATCCTATGGTGGGAAACATTGGAGTGTACTACACCCCTCTACCTACCCCTTTGGAGACTACAGGCGGGTAAATATTTTTTTTGTTGAAAATATTAATATGTGTTAGAGAATATAAACTTTAGATTTATAGGAATTAGAAACTATTACGGTCTCAATAGAACATTACAAACAAGTTCCGTATAGTTGGAATCCCGTAGGAATTATTCCCATTAGCTATGCGCTTATGAAACTATCAAATATTAACATTATAAATTAATTACGACACAACTAAGCCGACATAACATCGTATGTTCTCTTATGACGGGTATCTGTTGAATACAAAACATAACAAATATATACGTGTATATTTCTTGGAACTAAATTATACAGAAATGGAACAGAAATTCACGGAAAAAGAACACATACCTGTATGTAATATGAAAGAATGAATACAACAGTAGGTATGATTGAATGAAATAGGAATTCACAGAAATGAAGAAGACGTAACAGTAGGTACAACGTAAGGAGGTAAAAAATCCAGTAACAAGTATGAATGAAAAAGGATTTCACAGACTCGAAGATCTTATATGTAAGTAATAATTAAAGTAACGTATGAATGCAGTAGTACATATGAAAGAAATAGGAATTCACAGAAACTAGGAACTAAAAACAGTCGGTCGATTCAAACGAGAGAAAATAGAATTGAAGGAAACGAAGAACACAAAAGAACAGGTAGTAGGTAAGAATGAATGAAATAGTGATATGCGGAATAAAAAACAGACTAGTAATAGGTGGATTTAACGAGCACAGAAGTACTCGTAGGTAGGTAGGTATGAATGAAATAGGAATTCGCAGGCACGACAATTTAACCAACGATAAAATGCATTTAAGCGCCGCAAATGTGCGTCACCCGAGTGGATTAGGAACGGTTATATCAGATGAACACCGTTCCCGCGGTTCCGGTGAACGCCAGTAAATTTACAAGTGATGTACTGAATTTAATAGCGATGTGGAAATGTCGCAATTGTGAAGCGTGTAATTGCTGTTCGTGTATCGCAATTTCTGTTTTACTGCTCTTAAACCGGTTTAGCGAGCTAGTAATTTTATAGATGTGTTCTATAAAATTTATCAAAATTAAAAATTGATTATCCTTATTGCCTCGCTTTTCTAGGGGTCCTGAGTTCGATCCTCGGGTTGTACTCTATTGAGATTTTTAACACGCTTTATATTTTTATCTGGAAATTCATAGTGGTAGTTTCGAGTCTGCACTGTATCTGGTGTTTAACAACAGACTCACCACATATTACATGTTGGGACTTCTTCTCTGCCTATCTCTTCCTTGATTATAGGCGTGATGGAACGTAAAGTTTTTATCCTATAGGCAAATTCTTATGGAAGCGGTTACTAATATAAATTGTATAAATCTTTTTAATGATTTACTAAATACGGAGTACGACACTTAAGAAACTCAGCGTAAATATTATTGAATATCCTTTTTTTTCTATTTATTACGTATGATCTCTTCGTCTTATTTCTATTTTTACGCCTGTATGTTCGAACAACAAGCAAGAATAACGGATCTATAATAACGACATTTCTTAATGTCATACCTAACTTATTATTGGGTTTAAGAATTAAAATAATTTTACAAACGAGAATCCTTACAATTTATATACATGCGTAAGTGAAGCCACAAGTAAAAAATATTAAATAAACAAAGAAAGTAATAACAATTAATTACGAACATAATAGTTTAACTTTAAAACAATGTTTTAGGAACTATAGAGGAAGAAAAACAGACAGGTAAAGCTACTTAACAATAACGTTTTACATTACGTTGTATATATGAATCAAATATCTGAAATTGCATCTAAATCAGTAATATAATTCAAAACACATCAATTCTGTGATTTTTCATCAATTTCATGATTGTTCATCAATATGAACTGCTAACGATAATAGGTGCCAGTTCAATCGAATTTCTATCAATGTAAATTTGGATCATATTGATTTACTGCAAAAGCATTTAAGTGAAATTCTAGTAGCGTATCTTCTCGCCTGTAATCCTCGAAAAGGTAGGCAGAGAAATGCAGAACACTCCCACGTTTCACCGGTTACGTTTACGCCCCACTATGGAATGGGTGGTGAGCCTATTGCCGTGCATCGGGCACATATTCAGACTCCGAACCACTACTAGAAAATCTAAATTGGAATTTTTTTTTGTAGTGTTCGACCCGGGAATCGAAGCCGGGATCTCCCGATGATAACAATTGTAATACCTTTTTTCTGTTTCGATTATTTCATTTTTTTAACTTGTATAATATGCAAGATAAGGCATACTGCATACTGATAATGCATACTGCACTTCTGCAAACTGAAGAGCGGCTAATGAATTGATAATGAAACGTGTATATTAAGAAATGATATATATGTATAAAGCATACGCAGTTCGACATATTTTACACTAATTTAATTAGAAATGACGTATCTACATTCAGAGGAAAAAAATACTAATCGGCGCACTTGCACTCGCACTTGCAGCCAACACGACCAACGACGCAGTCAAATTCTAGTACTTACAACTTAATTATGAATCAAATGTCTCAATAGAAACGTAGCTTCATCGTGTGCATATAACGACCCATTAAGTTCCTTTATTGAAGCTTGAATTTAAAGTTTTGCATTAACGGATATTTGGAGATATTAAAATTATAATATCATTTATTTTAAATGTGAAGGATTAACGCTGAAGTCTGTCGGCTGTACATAATAGAAAACTGCAAGACGTGCAGGTTTCCTCACAATGTTTTCCTTCATCGTTACAACAAGCAATATTTAATCTTAAAAGACACATGATTTAAAAACAAAAAGGTGCGCATCAAGATTTGAACTCAATACTCCACAATACCACCAACCGACAACACCACTCAAACAATACCACTTGATGGTAAGCGAGATGGCTATCCATCTAGCACGTTTATCTGGGAATTGGCCTCTTATCTTGAACAAAGTTTAATTTTTCTATCACCATCTATGATTGTTACACTTGTTAATAATAATGTAGCTCTATTAGTACGATAATAGTCATGAACGTGACCCATAAAGGACAAGCTGACCCATAATTTATTTCTATAAGTCTATTAAATAAGGCTATAGACCGCTACCACGGATCAATAAACGCGTCTGTTTACGTCAAAGGCATTAATTTGTATAGCTGATGATCGCTTGCTTATTTTCTCGGATAGGATAATTTAAATTGTAATTTTAATTGAGTTTTAGTTAGATATTCCTAAACTTTGTATGTCTTCAGTGAGCAAGCAATTATTTTGTGAAATTTAATTTTTGAGGCCTCAAACCAAGTTAAAATGTTATTATTTACAAATTATTTTCTAACTTTATGAATACTATTAAATGGAAAAAACAATTCACGTCAGATAGAGCTGTTTAATTACAAATCAGACAGAGCCTATGCCTGTGTACATACAACATAGATTTCTTAGAACAATAAATTTACATGGACACGGACACAAATTTACATTTATAAACAGTCGTGCTCATCGCATAAATATATCTTCTAGGTAGGATACGAACCCACAAGCCCAGGTCAGACATAAGTTTTACTAAGCTCTTGCTCTATAGGCTAGGTATTCGCTTTATATCACTCTGTCATTACATTTCCCTATCAAATCGTAAGCAAAATAGATTGCATATTCATACACAAGCCATTTGCCTATGAAGTGGGACGACCCTACAACTAAATAAGGGATTAATTTTATTCACTTAACGTTGGAGAGTTTTGTTAAGCCTCTTCGGAGGTCCTTAGGACCACATAAAAATATAAAGCAGACCGGTTGGCCTTTAATCCTCCATCGGCCCTCGGACTCTAACTTAAATTTAGGGTGGCTAATATCTAGTTGTGCTACCCGTGTTCAGGCTTATAAAATACAAATTTAAATAATAACTAAAACCTAATATTTTAATATAAGGGTTACATCATAGTCAACTCTTTTATCTTTCAACTGTAAAACATATGTTCTCTGAATGAGAAGGGTTTATTTAGGACATAGTCGCCCACGGTGGTGAGGCACAGATCAGGGTATTTAACATAACGTTTTTTAGAGAACATTCTCGAGAGATTTATAAATTGTAGGTTTCCTCTCATGTTTTTCTTCAACAACGTTGGCAGTGATTTTTTTCTTAAAAGGAACATAGTTTTTTTGTTTTTAGAATTCATCAGGATTTGAATCCCAAATCTGCAATAAGAGAGATTGCAGCCTAAGTCATTCTGCCATCAAGTTCCATTATATTACGGAATTCCTTCATGACATTGAAAATTTATATTGTGTTTCTTTATTTTCTTCTTCATCCGATAAAAATTAGGTAACTTTTTAACGCTTTTTACGGCCATCACAGACACGGAGATGATAGATCAAAATATATCATATACATTTTTCATAAATTAGCATAGGCATAAGTACTACAGATGGTAATATTTCAACAACGCGACTTTAATGTGAAACAAAGCTTTTGGGAAGCTTACAAACGTTTGTGTACGTGTATAACTTTTTAAGCCTGTGTTTTCTGGGTATTGTAGAGTATTTCGAAACTGGAAAAGACTACATTTGGTGATATTATGCTCAGTTGAGTTATAAATATTCTTGCCGCGTATGAGACCTTTGCTGTTCTGAAAAAAATCAACGATATATCTCGGAAACTTTTTCATTTGTGTTAGTTATGCTTAGCGAACATTATATAAAACTTATTATAACTTTCACGAAGTTCCTTAACTAATCAATTAACTTTAACAAGTTAACTAACTAATTGTTAACAAGAGTGAAGAATCTCTTGCTAAGAACTGAAAGCTTATAATATAAAGTATTTGTTACATTCATTGCTCGGATTTTGAAATAGAATTTTAAGTTAGGATTCTCCGGATTATTTATTTGATAGATTCTTACGAATAATAGCGTCGACCTCGTTGCATGTGCCAATGCCAACCAGGGGTCACCTAGAGTGGGTCGTTAAGGTAAAATCACGTCCTACATATGTAGATTGCTTACTAAGATTCTCAGGGCGTTGTGACGCCTCCCATGACATCATCTATAATATGCCTTTAATATACTGTACTGCATTGTTAGATCATGTATTCTTAATGTGATTTCTGATACGTGATGAAATAACCATAATGTTTTGACTTTGCCGAGTTACTTTCCCTTTGACGATTTATTTCTCGTGTCTGTTATCATACCGGTCTACTGCGCAAAGGGTTCTGAATTCCCTGCCGGCCGAAATATTCGAATGACGGATTTAATTATCCATCTGGGTCTAGGTATTCGTATAATTATCAACATGAACATCCACAATACTCACGACCACAATGACGTCACGATCAAAACCATTCTTCTTTTCGATATTCGACATCAATATTTCATAATTATTACGGTCAATTTAAAATTGTGTTCTCGTAATTTGTTTTATTTGAACAATAAAGTCAGATATTCCACAACATTCATCAATTATCAGATTGGATGGCCCGAGGCCAGGGCCCTCGCGTGTTCGCTGGAACAACAACGTTTACAATTTTCACAGTCTAATTAGCTATACAGAGAGAAAAGATACCGGCGTCCATATCCACGGTACACTCCTACGGGAAACAATAAAAGAACGTTGTTTTTACACTTTTCACTTTTTCCTTGTTTGAAGTTTGCAGGTCTGAAATATTAATTAAAGTCAAAGTTGGATATACACCGGCGTCGTAATTCTTCAGGTGAATAATGGATTTTGGAACGGAAAACAATTGTTAGATATGCTCGCCCTTACCGTTTCTATAGTTCTTTGTATTTGTGTTTTTTCTAGTCTCCTCGCGATGTGTGTTTATGTCATATAAGCGGATAAAGAAACACTACCGTTTCATTTATTTCTACCGCTAAGCAGAATTCTTTGTATTGTAAGTTCCGGGCTTAGACTTAATCCCCATAAATAATAACGCATTTCTAACCAACTTCAAAAATAAACAAGGATATGTACTTTTCGGTATCCTGCCCACCAATTTCTTACTTTCTAAGCATAAAAGAGTACTTAGGTGATCTAATTCCCCCGCAACCCATTCTATGATTAGTTTTGAATTTTACCCTCTCAAGATCAAACTGATGGTAAATGTTTGAAATAATTTTAATACTCGGAATAATTTTAGTATATACATCTCAAAGCTATAAATATTTATTTGTTCTACTAACCTCTTCCTAAAAGACCATGTCCTCAACTTTTATAACTGTCAAGGGCTCACGTTAGACTACAAACCCACCTGATAGAAAAACTCGTTTGGTCTAGGCTGTAAAACAATAAATGTTGCTTCTAATATTCTGTTAAATGGTATAGATAAAAAATTTGGATATACATAAATATAAGCCGCTGTGTGTTCAATTCTTTTCATTGCAACCAATTTAACCACAGCAATTATGAAAATTTACGCGAGAGTTCTCACATACGTGACCAACTCAACGTAATGACCATCCAAAACTCCGAAACGTTTGCAAATATTTTTCGTAAATGGTTATTCATACAAGGACCAACCAAAATAAATGATACTTAACATTGAATGAATTTATACCTCGTTTAAGTTCAATATTTCTTGTTGTAGCAGTAATAACCATATTAGTTACAAAAAAGCATCCTAACGTTAACTTCATTCGCATAAATATGCCAACCCTAACCCATCTCATTTTTAATTACTGTAATGGTCTGCATAGAATATGCTAGATTGGCGAACTATTAAAGAATGATTTTCCGAAATTCCAGCCTCTAATTCCAATTATCTTCAATTACACTGTAATTATTCTTCGACAAACAAACCTACTTCTAACGATGTTGAGCTAACTAACGTAGAAACTATTATCCCGTTCAACCAACCTAATCGTTTTCGATAGACAGAAGCATATCAATTAACGTACGCTCAGTGTATAGAAATGAACAGATTTTAATATGTATAATTTAATTGATCTTAACTCACCTCACTTAAATAACCACTTAGAATAATGCATGTCACTCCGGCGGTCCTACGTTCAAACCCATGGCGTCCACATTTCACAAAAATGTGTGTTTTACGATTAAATATCAATTCCCATCGCAGTGAAGAAAAACATCTTGAAGAAATCTGCTTACATTAGAGAAAAAAACTCCAAAAAGTGTGAAGTCTGCCAATCCGTACTTGGGCAGCATGGCGGAGTATAGCCTTAACCCTCTCATTTTGAGAAGAGTTCCGTGTTTCTATAGTGGAATGGGAAAAGCTCTAAAGAGAGAGAAGACAGATACAAGATGGGTAGAAACAAATTTAAAAAATGGGTAAAATTGAAAGAAAAATTATAACCGAAATGTTATATAGGTTGAATATATTAAATTACCCCAGCGATTCTTTTGTACGTTAAAGACTTTGGAAGCCATGTAATAAATTTGTTATTCATTCACGACTCGGCAATTTCTTTGTATTTCAGATAGTCGATTTTTTCAAGTCAATAGGCGTCCATAGCAGAATTATATCCCATGACGTTTTCTTTTATGGTAATATCAAGATTTTATATTTGTAAGTACTTCTTTCTGTATGGGAAATAATAATGTTTACTGATATAAAATCGCTAACCTAATTTGGTTAGCGATTTTATATATTATAGTGATTCTAGATTATTATTTTTCGTTGCCAAATATCCATATCAAAATCCAGAAGATTGAGAAATGAAAAAGTATTTCAGCTTTCTGTTAACTTTAGCCAAGAATTAAATAATTAAAATAAAGTTAACAATTTAAAGAGGAAACATTATCATTGGGCACTCATCGGGTCTTGCAAATGTTCATAGACGACGGTGGCCATTACCATCAAGCGGTCCATTTGGTGTTTTCCTAGTTAAATATAAAAAATAGTAAATAGTCATTGAGTTAATAATAATACCTATCAGAGATTTAACAATAAGGTATAAATTATAACAAGTATATAATATATGAATCTAATAGTACCTATCCGAAACGGAATTTGAATCCGAGACCTCCAGACCGGCAGTTGCGCATGCACTTTTATTTTTTTTTTTTTATAGAAAAGGGGGCAAACGAGCAAACGGGTCACCTGATGATAAGTGACTGCCGTCGCCCATGGACACCTGCAACCCAGGAGTCAGCAAGTGCGTTGCCGGCCTTTAAGGAAAGTATACGCTATTATCTTGAAGGTTTGAATGTCGTATCGGTCCGGAAATACCGTATGCGACAAATTGTTCCACAGATTCGTTGTGCGAGGT
>DWFT01001040.1:0-10136 GCA_018246795.1 Microceris patrobas patrobas
ACGAGCAAACGGGTCACCTGATGGTAAGTGACTGCCGTCGCCCATGGACACCTGCAAACCAGGAGTCAGCAAGTGCGCTGCCGCTGTTGTATGTAGTATGTTGGTTTACACGGGTACTTGATCAATGTTATCCAGCGGTGTCGACCTAGACATACAGTCGAGATGACGTTTGCCAGCCTGCCATTAGCCTGAACGAACCCCCGTACCTCCTGTTTGACGATTAATATATAATATGATTTAATATTACTTAGGAAGTATTGGTGATACCATATTATCTTAAATATTTCGCTATTTTCAAACTTAAGGCGATTAAAAATAATTATGGTTCATTTTAATGTTTTCAAGAAATTATAATTACCGAACGATGGTAAATATTTTATGGTAGATATAATGTGTATACGTGGTACCTGCGTCCAAGACGTAATTCTCTCCGGTCCGAAACAATAGTACGCGATATCGGGTTTCAGCAGTTAGACTGATTGTAAGGACTAAGGGTCGTGCTTAAACAGGCGTTTTTAGTTTTGAAAATCGAGTTTTCACCAGATCTCCGCTGTTGGAAGTTGCAGAAAACTATTTCATTTTTAAAACGATATCCGTTCATCAGAAACTGCAAAATTAGGATATTATATTAACTTCAAAATTTTCTATATTATCATTGTACAAAGTAGCATTATTTTATGTCCAGGCATTTATATTGAGTCTACAAAATTTCTTATGATGTACCAAAAATCATCTAAGAACATCAGTGATTAAAGGAAAACTGATTTTATCGTAAAACATCTATAGCAGCGAGTTGCTTAGAATGTTGAAGATTAAATGGCAGCACTAAAAAGTCGGCGTCATTCACTAAGCATGCCCAGACAGTTTTGTGACGCTTCCGAAACAGTCTCGCTCGTTAGCACCGGACATTGGGGTAGTTGTGCATGGCTCATAACCCCCTCTTTCCTACAACAGCCATCATTTATATTTCTTGCTGGCTCTTGGCTGTGCTGATGATGACTTGTTCAATTTTTGTCGATTTTATCATACTATTTTAACATTTCCGGTTATTTTTAGAAATAAATGTTGTGTAAATTGCTTTATTTTCATTTAAAACGGTCGTTTTAAATGAATTCTTTAAATATATGCAAGGATCATCACACAATCACGTGTGTGACGCGAGTTATACTAAATAGAAATGAGCAAAAATGTCGGTTTCAGTCGTTCTAAGCAGCCCCCTTCCCCCAAAGCCCTAACGCTCACGCCAGACTAACTTCATATCGTTCATATCGCCGACCTAATTATATGAACTAAATAATTACATGAAAATCACGTTTGTAAAACCAATGGTTTTGTAATTATTAAAGTAAGAGGACGCAGAAGTTTCTTGTCAAAATTATAAAAAATATAGGACAAATAATTCAATTACAAGCAATTTATCTGTATAATAATTAAAACATAAATAAATATGTTGTTGCAAATAATATTCTATTAGTAACTAAATGATGCATCATTTTATATAGACATTATATTGATCGTAGCGCTACGGCGTAGCCCAGAAGTCTACGTTACAGATGTTCGTGCAGATATAATTGTGTAGTTGCTCATTCGTTTTATCTTTTCTTGACAAGCAAACAAATTTAAAACGCATAAAATTGAAACAAATTAAGTACTGACCTTTTATAATCTGAACCAAAATGTGTTATCATATTTGTAGATTAAACAAATTATATTGAACATTTACCAACTTATTTGTGGCTAGCTGAAAAAAGCAACATAGTTTATTGGCTAGATTTTGACTCGTGATTAAAATTTTTCTTTGAGCTGTATCATTGTAAGAGTACGCTAATTAGGAAGTGTAACGGCAAGCAAGGGCCAAGATGGATGAACTGAGATAACACAAAACAGTGAATATTCTACCAATCAGCAAATAAATATTGTAGCAGTTTGAGCGATATCGTACTATATATGTATTATTATTATTATTTTAAACAATATTTGACCAGTATTATGCAATATGACGAAACAAATATAACTCCTTACACCTTATGATATTATTAAATAGCGTTGCTTTCTTAGGTTGCGACACTGTTGCGACCACTTGGTGCCACACGGAGTTTTTGATTAATTTGATTTTGGGTTCCTTATTTTGAAGGACCAATGTTAATAAACGTAACGCTTTACTTGTAGAATTGATTTGATGGAATTTGTAACTTTAAATACAATTATTATGTAGACTTGAAACTGAAAAAATGATGCGTAATTATTTAGGACCATTTGAATGCAATGCAAGGTGTAGTGTAGTAGCGCAAGTTAAAGACGAAAGTGAAAAGAAGTGAATAGACAAAAGTGGCAAATTAACGGTTGATAGTGACCAATTTCCACTGATCACCGATTGGTTGCTCGACGATATCACGTCATCGTAGACGATGTCAGGGCGGAGTCAATATCACGCGTGCGCACTCGTATGTTCCCTGAATATCATCTAGATCTTCTGTTATCCTGGTATTTTGTTTCGCAAATTTCTGTTTTAGGCCTAAAAACGTAGAACGTTAAAATAAAAAAATATATTTTTTGAAAAGGTTGTTTTTCTTACTCAATTTTTTTGCTAACATATTTTTTTATATTGCTCGATAAAAATCTTAAAAATATATTATTAATTATAAGAAACTTTTTACGCTTATTTATTTTTTTTATTTGTAGAACAAGTCACTTGGGATTCGAACACACGATCAGCGGTTTTAATTTTAGGGTTTCCTTAACCATTGGATAAACTGTGTTTGTTGTAACTCGAAATCTCCTCTAGACCTCTGACATGTAAGTTTTCCTCGAAGTTTACGCTGCCTGTAACCGTTTAAATAAACTAAAAAAAATGTAAAATTGTATGCGAATGAATTTTATGTAAAAGTTAAATAATTTGTTTATTCATCAACTCGACCTCAACCGCATTTTAAGACCTGAGAAAGTGAACAAAACTTATTATTACTTGAGATTCACCTCATTTATTTGTTATCTAACACTATTTCAAATCATAAGAGAAATACACCACATCACTAGTTTTCTATCTGTAAGTAGTATTTCATGAACTGATTTTTTTAATGTTCTCTTTGATATCGAACAATTTGAAACATAAAAAAAAGTCTACGTCTACTTTGAAACATACGTACAAATAATAATTTATGTTAAAAATGTCGAAGAAGTTAATCTTCTTTGACATTTTTAGCATATTAAAATAAACTAAACTATAAAGAACTATAAATATAAAGAAAACTGGTACTTTAAATAAATGTTCTATAAAAATCGCACTTTTTATCTCTGCGTTGGAATTTTTTGGTACAATATAATAATAATACAAAGGTAGTAATTTATTGATCTTAAAAGCTAACTGAATAATGATTGTACATATATCTGTGGATTTATAAGTGTCAATTGTGACAGTCATGTACTTATTCTCAAATAAAATAAACTATTGATAAATTGGAAAAATATATTTTAAAAAATCAAAGCGACCCTTACAATAATCGTAAGGTTGCGTAACACCTGACTTTGTTAATGAGCAACGTTATTAACGTCATTACCATAATTGTATCCTCTGTATACATGAAAAATTGCTTGGAATTAACAGAAATATTTTATTTACAATTCAATAAAATAAAAACCTACATGTTTGACAGGCTTTGTCTTTCTGATCGTTGGTTTGTTTTTCTTTTACTATTAATATTTAACTAATAACATATCAGTAAAGTAAACGCGACATACCTATATATTATATTTAATATAATTATTTAAAACAATAAATTTTAATATTTTTATGTAATATTTTTTAAATTTAAGATACATAATATTTAACCGTGCATAAAAATGATCCTAAGCTAACATGTCAATAAATAAAGTATAAATTAAAATTGGTGCGAATATTTGCTTATGCGCCATCCCTGCTGTATACGCAATGTTATCAAAACGTATAATAAATGCGTACATTGCACTAGGAAAACAGGAATTTACAGGATAACAGGTAAACTGTGCGAATGAGACATACACAGTATTCCCTGAGCCATCTCCGAAACCAATGAGATACAAAAATATTTCGGTATTCGAATTTGATCATAGTTAGCTCTCACTTATAGATTATTTTGCTTTGCCATAGTCACATTTGCCTTTGTAGAAGTAAGAAATATACATATACATTACGTATTTATTATTCGGCAGAGCTTTAGTGTAGGATGTACAGAAAAGGCAGGGCATGAATGAATAAGTTGATTCGTAGAATTAGTTACATAGTAAAGTTTACACTTCTTACAGATAGAATTATATATAAAGATAGATTTAGACTGGCAGATCGCGGTTTGGTGTCGCCTGTCTAGGTACGATTAAATATCCTGACCGGCTACGGTTAAGCAGCGTAGGCGATGCCACAAGCAGTGTTCTACGATTGTAGGCAGAAGCCCCTCAGTGGAGGGTTGTGTGCAGCAGTCAATGGGGTTATTCCCGTCAGGACTGTTCAATGACAAATTTTATATATTTTTTTAAACAAAACCTATTTGAAATACTTAACTTTTGCAATTAGGTTATATATACTTAGTATAAATTGCCACAAAAATAGTTTAAAATAATTTTAATTTGTGATTTTTTTTATAAATATTTTTTTTTAATATTACAAGTGGTTTTTTAATGAATTATTTGTCAGAAAAAAATAGTAGAAGTATTCCGCAACAATTTGATTCGCAACCGTTTCGATTCTAATATGCCGCTTCATGTAGCAACCCGCATTGCTAAGGACGCAACAAGTATCAGGAGATCAAAAGCGTTTCAGTGGTATAAAGATAACGCCCACCTTTGAAACCAATAAGCGAAGTGAGAACAATATATATATCTCTTTCTGTAATAACTTCGACAATTATCTTACGATTTCTGCAATCCCTGTAAGTTGTATCGCGAGCGTGATCTCTAAGATGTATAAAATTTATATGGAAGAAGGATGGATGGATTGAAAGGAATTTAAAATGTGTGAAATGTTTCGCTGTTTTTATTATATAAAAGGGCTTGCGAGCTCAGTTTTGGGATATTTTTTCGTTGATTTCTCTTGGGAAAAGGGAAACCTCTGCCCGTTTGAATGGTCAAACTGCCTTCTCTGCCAATCTTTGTCTGTAACAGATTGTTAAAGTCATTTTGTCAATGAGAAAGCCCGATATTTTGTTAATCTAAAATCCTGTAAACAATTAATAAATAAGTTCCGTATGATTTGTTTTTATTTTGTATTTTTCACTTCTGGTTTCCTAAAATTCGAAGTGAGATACCATACCGAAGTTTGACATTTTGAAACGGATTTTTAAGAAATCTAGTTTTGAACTCCACTCCAGAACACGTCTACTCAATTTAACTGAATGTAACCCTATTTAATTGGTTGAAAAATATATTATAACACATTTTGCTTCGTAAAATTTGCTTTTAATATTTGAATTTAATGTAATTAATTTAAGTAATTTTTTTTTACTTAATTGTTGAGGTTAGTCAAAATTTACGAATTCAAATTGGTTTATTTTTTTTCACATATTTAAGAGCAATAGAATTCTAGCAACCGAATGCCGTTAACCACGTTCAAATCGGTCAACTCACAAAAGTTATGTAAGAATTATACATACACATGCGCGCACATACATTCGTGCACAGGCCCACTGGCGCATGGGCGAACAGGCATCCACGTGCTCAGGTGCACATGCGTATATGCGGGCATGTGAAAACGTGTGCACGCACGAACCTGCACGCGTACGGCAATAAACTGTCCTCCTACATCATGAAGCGTATAACTGGTGAAATGTAGGAGTACTACACTCTTCTATCTACCACTTTGGAGAAATACAGGCATAGTGTTATTGTATGTTTTAAAATGAAAAATATCGTTATAAAATCTGTACGTTTAAGCGTTATTCATAATAATTTCTAGGACGTGAAATTTGTCAACGCTTATGTGGCCAGCGTGGATGACTATGCCCTCAAACATTCTCATTTGAGAGCAGACTTGTTTCTTAATCGATGCCACTTGGGTGTCTTCCACAGGTGATCGGATCTATTAGAAGAATGATTTTAACTTCTATGGGTCATTCATGGTTGTCCTACAACGAAGTTCCTTCACCGCCGGTTGTTGGTCCTTGTAATGTAATGTAACGCAGCCTGTGCATTTCTACTAAAACGTAATTCCTTTAAGAACTAGCTTTCCATAACGTGTGCGAGGTACAAGGCCCACAGGTAAATACCACTTCTCGGCATTATGTCTAAATAACTTAAGCTAATAAATTATACAATGAGGTTCGGTTGTAAATATGTCCAAGACAGTAGTTTTTTCACAGTGATCGAAACGGAGAAACATTTTGTATACAGATTAAGTTTTGTTTAATTTCCTGAAAATTTTTATTATGCATTTCATGTATACCAATGACTTCTCTCAGTGTGTGATCAATCACTCAATCTCTCTTCAATGTGTGATGACTGCTCTCTGCTTATCCCGTAACGGAACTGGTGTGACGATATGTTAATATGCTTATCTATAATGACAACATAGAATCATATACTTTAATATAAATATCTCTTAATATTCCCGAAAGCCAAGCGAGCTTTTTACAAATTGCAAAGAACAAATTTCGCTCAACGTCTACTACTGTATTTGTGCTCGTGTTCCTCAACTCTCAAGTTTGGATGTGGTGGGAAAGGCGTCGTCCATGACATTCCGCATTGCGCACTGCAACCATTTCGCTCACTCGCTTCATCCTTTCAAATTCTGTCTCCCTCTGCGACATACTCGGTGTAACCGATCGATCGAGATTCAGTACGTAAGAACTGACCGAGGAAAGTAGACGTGCATCACAATCAGGTATGTCTGCCAGCGTGCTAAGCGTGCTACTGAAAGTGTTCTTTGGTATTTAGTGCTAACGTGTTCTTTCTGTGACTTAAAATGTCATAAGAATCTCATTAACGCTAGGAATTTTACTTTGTTCTATAACAAAATAGAATAAAATGGCTCCAAGCCAAATGTTGTAAGTTACCCAAAATCAGTAATGTAAGGGGGTGAGTGATGAATAATACGAGGGGAAATTCCGAAGGGTGCGGACGGATAGCTTGTTGAAGAAGGGGAACTCGTTGCTCGTCTGAGTGTAGACCCAGACAAGCAACGAGTTTGTCTTTTTGTACTAGACATTTGATAATTTTTAGTCAATTTGTATGAAGAGAACAAAACAGATGACTTTAAATTAAATGTCATAAGGAATTAGATTTTTATCAAATAATTTACTTCTCAGAAAATGAGCAAGAAAATTATTAAATGTGTACAATAGGAAAGTAATGATTTATTTTAAAATTCTAGCTAAGCGAATACTTGACTCTATAGCAAGCAATGCCACTGCAAATGTATGAATAAATTTATTTTCGCCAGTCTTACAGTCGGTCACAGTACGATTCGGTCGTTGCGCCAGAGTATGGCAATATTACTCCATGAGTATTACAACATGGCAGTAAGATTATGCTCTAAATTAACTTTGAAAAAAAATTATAACACCTAAGTGAAGAAAAAGTATATCTATCAGTAATTTCTTTGATGCATTTGAAACCCTTCTGTTTACTGGCCACGATTTTACCGGGCAGCAAAAATGTATTAATAAGGTAATGTTTAATTCATTAAATATTTGTCCAACTTAGCAGGATCAAGTATGCAAGATTGCGGAAGAAACATTGCTCCTGCTTCGGCTATCGGCTATCGATGTACATCAACTTTAAAACAGTCATTTAATAAATTTATGCTGGCGCTATATGCAAATTGAAGTTTTATTTTTCTACACACGGTGTCACACCGAATACAGCTGAAGGCGATTATTTATTTACACTATATCCTGATATCCACTTCCCATCCTGGTCTCTTCATGTGACGCAAATCTGTTTTGTATTGATACTAGAACCTGTCTCAAATGGTTACAATTTAATTATAAAAGTTATATATAATGTGATTGTAGTGTCGTTTTTTCTCACCTTGTCACTCATTAAATTAATAATAAAACATTTGCAACGCGCGGGCAGGGAGTAGGTATTTGCAATTACATACCAGCAGCCTTATCTGACTTCATCTAAGATTATGTCCTACGCTTTTGATAATATTACTGCCTCGTTAGTCTCTTCAAACGATGGAGTCATAAAGTCTAATTTTTACCCGAAATGGGGTATAATTGGGTATGTTACCGGTTAATTGTTAAAATCATTATATTGGTGGTATTTTTATTTGCAAATTTAGTATAATATTCTTCTAAGCAATTTAAAGTTTATAATCTTTTAACTGTCCTTTGATCACTCATCGTAACCCTGGTAACAGATAGTGCCGAAAATTACTCTTTTACTTGTGTGAGAGGTATTTTAGTTGCAGTAGGCCGGTAAGTATGGATATTGGCACAATATTTGGCTGTTTTAAAGAATTAATTGGCTGCCTCGTTGTAACAGTGAGATCCTGCTAATCTGGAAAATCTGGATTCGGGGCCGGGTCGAGTTAAGTATTATCGAATTTATCTCACTTGAAATTCCGAGTAGTAGCTCGAAATCTGGGTTGTGTGCGATACATGGCAACAGGCTCATCCCTCATTTAATGGTAGGACGCATAGCATACGTAACAGGTAAAACATGGCAGTGTAATAATATACTACTCTGCTTACTCCTTAGGGAAATTCCGCCAAGGACATATTAAAAGCCATGCTTTAAAAGATTGGTCCTATTTAATTAATTTTCGCATTTTATTATCGTTAAGTAATATTATTTATGAGAACCTCGCATTTCTTATTACAGCAATGAACTAATCAACAAAAGCAAATCAAATACATTCACTTACTTACATATCGATCATTTTACGAGTAGATATGCAATGAATTTATGGGAGTTATTATATACATGATTACAGTACGTAGGTAATTAAGAGTGGCCAAAATTGTGTGTACGATATTTAAAGAATATATCAATGAGTAAAAACTTAGAAATAAGTATAAGTTACTAAATTAAGAACATTTTAATGCATGTTTTTCATTTTATTGCAATAATTTTTCATTTAATAAGAGCCTTGTACTTGATCTTGATATTAAATACCCATTAAGATATAACGACTTTTTTTAAATTATCGTACTTTTTAACTATATATGTGTTTATTTTGTGTTAGGGTTAACTCAGCAAAGTCACTTTAGTTATGATTAAAACCTAGGTAATGAGTAGAATTAGTACTTGAACGTTCATATGAAGTTTTTTCTCTTTTAAAAAGTTTTTAGCACTACTTTTTTCTAATTCTTTTTCACATTTCCTAATTAACTTCTTTTTTTAAATATATGGCCGTAGGTTACATGTTAGTTTTCTTTTATGTGGATAGCGTTCAATTTTTGTAGGAATACACTATGATTTCAAGCCGACCTGTGACGTTATTTTTTCAATTTTTTTAAAATTAAGAATAGGCCAGCACTTGGCCACAATTTTGTCTGACGGAAAGCAAATGTGGCCTATGGTACCTATAGCATACTTGCCTAGCAAATAGCTACACATTGCATTTGAAAAGCTCTAGGTTATAGAAATAGTATAGTAATTATAGTTGTGGAAATTCAAGAGATAACATGTATTAATTCAGATGGATTAATTAATTATTATATTTAAATATCACATAACACATATACAAAAATTATTTTAAAATCTACGAAAATATTAGTCATTTCCGTAAAAGTGGTCTTCCCACTTTAAAATATATTGGAGAATTTTCCTGTATCGCTGCTAGATCTCGTCGTGCAAGATCAAGGCACTAATTTCTTATTTTTTGTTGTGTAAAACCTAAACAAATAACTTACAAAGTATGTTTATTGCGTTTATTGAGTTTATTATTTGTTTTGTACATAATATATTTCATGGAAATGCCAGATTCTACTGAGCACCATAAAAGAGTTTTTCTAAATCAATAATCGCGATAATTAAATAATTTCAATCATCACCATAAAAGAGTTTTTCTAAATCAATCACCATGCTCAGGTACCTCATAGGGTTAATGCCACTTAATTATGCTGAATTTAAAAAGAATTAATCTATCGCTTAGATAAACGAATTTACCTATTAAACGGTATGCCCTATTACACAATATAACGTATTCCAGAAACAGA
>DWFT01001041.1:0-10133 GCA_018246795.1 Microceris patrobas patrobas
ATTGCTGTCTTACAAGAAAATACAAATAGGCACTTAAAATAAAATGGAACGATACAACATTATAAGCATTCAAATATACCAATAAAATTATAATATTCAATATCACACACCCATTCTGCGATCCTTCACATCGATGTACAAAATTTCGTTTCTTTTTTTTATTCTTTACCTTACTTTAATTTACTTTTTGCGTACAAAGGCTGTTGTTTTGTTGTAACAACGGGTGCCTGGAATCAGTGGAGGGCACAAAAACCGGGCCGATACAAACTGTATAATTAATCACTTGATTAATCAGTGTGACGAATAAAAACAGTGTAATGACCCGTTTCCTTCAATCGATCGCCGTGACGTCATCAAAGCGGAATGCACAGTCACCGTGCACAAAGATTCCAATTATAAAAAGCAAATGTACAGTCACTGTGCACGAATATTCCAATTATTAAAAGCATAATATGTTATATCTTAAGATTTATTTTGCTGTTACAAATATTTACTTCTGTAATGATTGAGATATTTTACACTCGGATCTATAATGGATACTTGGATATAATAATAATAATAATGATATTTACAGTCGTATTATAATACGTAATAATTAACAATATAATATATAGACAGTATTTTTAATAGTCTCAAACTTTTACGTTTCATTCGTTATAACATTTTTTGTTAACTGTTTATTTATTGGCTACTGATAACAATGTAACGAGGTCCGTAATTGATTATGGCATTAAAATGAACGAACGTACACCGTGTATACCAATGTATACTTACCGTGCATTACTGGTTTATTTTTTGTTCCGACTTGTCTTTAATTTACCTCAGCGTTAAACTGATAACGGTCTGACATTTCTACTTCGCTAGATAAGGTTCGTTTATTAAAAATTCGCTTCACATGTCGGCGGAAAAATAATAATACAGTTTTGGGTACCTCGTTAAATTCACTAACCATTCATAATTACTGCGGATCGATACAGCCGAAACACTATTGAGGGGTGGCATCTTCTCATAGGGTAAAAAAAGTGAAAAGCAATCAGTGTGGCGTAATTAGTGAGTCGTATGGGGCGCGTTGCCATGGCAACCGCGTCCGCTACCCCCGCTGCCGGCCGCGTTAATTTCCAACGAAATTAATCGAATCAAGCTATCGATTGGCAAGATTGAATTAAAGCTCGTTTCTATGCGTTTAAGCCACGCGAGGTTTGTTATAATAAATAATAGGGGTAGATCAAGTAAAGGACGGTGTTTCTCCTGAATTAAAACCATTTTTGCGATAGTACCAAGAGTAAGGAATGGTGGTTTGTCATATACGTAGGTATAAAACGCCAAATAAATTCAAATACTATGTCATAGCATCAAAGTGGTGTAGATGGGTCCAATGGCTTAGTGGTTTGTGGCTGGTTAGGCAAGATGTGGGTTTGATTATCAGCATAAGTACCTGTCTAATTGTATGACGTGCCCGAGTACATGTTATGTATGTATATAAGATATATGTATGTATTTAGGAATGCATATATGTTTTTTTATCTGCTATGTGGTTACCGTAGTACCCTTATATACGTCAGTATAGTATTATCATAACGGTAGTATAATAAGTTAATGATTGTGATTGTACAAGTATCATATATTCTAATTTCTGTAAAGCAAGACTACAAGATTTGAAAATGAACTTAGTTTAACGTGTTGCTATTGTATGTAAATAAAATTGACGAGTGAGTTTTTTAAAGGTGCCGTGTTCAAAATTCGATAATTTATTGCCGAAATAATATAATTACGTTCGGCTGACGGACGGATTGGCTGCGACCGGAAACTCCAAATTACCGGAGAAATTAAAGCGGAAACATTTGGCCACCGCCGCTAGCAAGATGGCGTACCATTATTGTGTCTGTTCGATTTATGAATAATAATTACTGTCGCCTCTAATTATTTGTTTAGTGTGTAATTACGATCGTCGAAAATGATGCTCGTTATTATCGAATTTTGCGAATAATTGTGGACTTGGTAATTTCACTTTTAAATTCCAAATTATAATTATTATTTATTCAATACGAAAAATGTTATTCCTAAAGCGCATGTGTCAAATGCAATTATTGTTTGTTATGCTATTGGTGACTGATGTAAATATTAAATTTTTGCTCCAGATAAGCATTGTGTGATTTTTGAGAATTTTTTTTTGCTGTTCGTATTTTTATGACTCTGCTTTGGTCTCAGTAATTTTAGGTATTCACTATGTTTTTACAGCACAGATTTTAAGGAACACGTGCAGTTATTAATATTTTATCGCTAAAATATAAAATATTTCTACCAAATAATATGTTTCAATCAGATCTGGTAGGTAATTGACTGCGTGGTATCACGAACTTCTTGTTAATACCAATATAATTTATTTGAATGAAACAATTATAAGTGCTTAATGATATTCATGAGCGCGCCATGTTAATTCGTCAACGCCCCAAGAATCACCGACGGGCTGGATTTCTTGATTTTACACACGTATGTATACCTACGTTTTTTTGGTTATAATATTACTTGATTTCAACACGGTTTACCTTGTAACGCACTTATCATGTGCTGTAATAAATATAATTATGTATACATATACTGCTTATTTTTAGTTATACAATAATTTATAAATTTCATAGCCATCATATTTTGATTTTTATCGCCACGCTGACAAGAGAGGGTAAACAGACTTGACACGTCTTGAGAATACTATGAAGAATTCTAAGATGCGCAGGTCTTCGCACGGCGTTTTCATTTACCGATATAGCAAGCAATAGTTAAAACCGAAAGAAATAACTACGGAGACTATTTTCAATTTCTTTAAGCCAATACGTATAAGTGTAGAAAGCAGCGGAGTCCATCTAATTAGAATTCAATTAAATTAGAAGAATTCAATTAAACTAGAAGCATTGCTAATAAGACGGCGGATGGAGACTACGTCGCGTGAGGCCAATATGGAGAATGAATCTAGCTTAGTGTTTCATTTGTATAATTAAAACTATTAATTGACTTGAGTCACACAAGTACTAATAACATCCCAGTAGTCAAAATCCCCAGCCCGGAGATTTCAAATTCTGTTTACAAAATAGTTTGCGTTTCAGGGTTGATTATTACTTGTTGTAACGGTAACGGAAAACGTAAGGAAATTTTCACACCTTAGAATTCTCCATGTTGTTCTATAAGTTATGGTTTTACCCATACTTGTTCCAAGGAGACCCACGTACAACAATAGAACGATGAAAAGTATAATGATTATTATGATGGATTGTAGATCATATTGAAGAAAATTTAAAATTTTATGAACTTTAAAACGGTGATATCTTTTGGTAAGATAGTTGGTTTAACCTTATTCGCCTATAAAGCTAGTAGGCTGTTGAATGAGCTTTAGGAATTTAGCGAGAATAAATTTAACTGAACGATAAATTTATTTTTGGTATCTTGGAAAAACCTTTAGGGGAGGTGTCTGTTCCGCAGTGGACGCACACAGGCTGTTGATTATGATGATGTATGTACATAGTTATTACAATCCTGGAAAACCTAATTTGTTAGTGTTTAAGTTATAACGTAGTTATAGAAAGGAAATATCACAGGATGAAGGTTAAATTTTTCTATCAAAAAAATGATGTAATATTTGTAATCTGTTGTACAAAAGGAATGTGAATAGGCACTTAGTAATCATGCTGCTCCATAGAATACACCTTTGCTCTTTATTAGCCGAAGTTGGGGAAAAGGCCGGGTATAAATTGAACAAAAAAATGGACACTTGTGGAAGGTAGAGAAAGAATATAATAATAAATATAATAGAGAATATAACAATTTTTAATAGCTTTCATGATCCGAGTATCATTGTTCCAAACTAAGAATAATTTGAATTTGAAGAAATCATTACAGTCTTTTCGATCAACATTAACATTTGCAAAAGTCCCAGCCATTAGCAGGCATTTTCTTTAGCAAATAGAATTGGACGTCGCGTGCATCCAATAGAACGAAGTGAAATCCAGCTAACTTTATAATTTTTGTGGACTTTGTATTACTGATAAGTTTCATTTTTATTACACTGTCAAATTATTATTGAATAAACTATGATAAATATCTAAGTAGTATTTTATAGCTATAAATATACAGGTACATATTTCATTACGAATAATTAAATTGCTTATGATCAGAATGTAATCATAACATTAAACTCAATTATTGTTTTTTTTTTTTTAAATTCAACTTTATTTTAGAAAATCGAATGCTCGTAATTTTAATTTTAAACGTCGAATACTTATACTCGTAATTTTTCATTTACAAAAATGGATAATGCCGGTTGTTCTTTATAAACTGAAGTTCTTTTTTCAAATTTAATGTCTTGAAAGGCAATTAAAAATAGAAAATAAATATTATACAGTGAAGTACTGACCTTCAAGAACGCAGCATTCGTTCATATTAACTCAGCCATCCGCGTGTATGTCACTCTTCACAGTCATATATTATTCATTAAATGTCTATTTAAACACTAACATACACTGCATACGTGAACTATATTCAGTTCTGCGCGAAGAAAGAAATAAAAAAAACCGTTATGAAACCATAAATAATTTCTTGTGTGTTTTTGTGCTCATTGTTTTTTTTGTATTTGTAGAACACCGTCAGTTGTAAAATTTTATTATTTTTCAATGAATTGTTTTCATCTTTATTTAAGAATTCAACAAAAGTTATAAATTATTTAATAATGAACATCTATAAATATGTATAATTTAGCTATTCAAATTGATAATTCGAATTTAATTTAATGGTATATAGATTGTTATTTTCTTCACAGCCATACATTTCATATGTGTAATCTTGAATGCTGTGATATATCGATGAATCTTTGAATATTTGTTTAAAAAACGCAATGAATCATGCGATACATTCCAACAGAAGAAAGTTTCTGGACGTAGGCACGACATCGGCTCGCGGCCGCTTAATAAATCATATAAAAATAAATCACTCACGAGGTTAAAATGTGAAATACTTTCTCTAAACAAAAGGGCATTGTGTATGCAAAAATGCATTCCGTTGCGAATATTTTTCGTCGCCTGACTCCCATTTATTTTTTATTATTTTATTATCGAGACGGACATTATACGAGCCTTCGCGATGTATTGATAACTTTTATATGAGACCGTCGTGTTGGAAGCTCACGATTCTTTTTCACTAAGAAAAAAGTCCACACGTAAGTATATATACAAAAACATCCGAATATAAATATATTTGTGTCATTTGATTCTATAGTCGACCTTTTCTGTACTTTGCCTTGGTGTTAAGGTGTTCATTTACATGAATTAGTAATTCCTTCGTTACCTTAAAGTAAAGAGAATTTATAAAATGTGGGCTATGTTAAAACATTCAAAACTTTATGTAATCGATTTTGTTACAAATTATTAAACGTTAGAATAGAGTTAAGTTAATAACAAATCGATAGGTATCGCTGTAGAGATGCATATCTGTAAAATATTAACACAAACCAATAAATAAATTAAAGCATGCGGTGTTATCTCGATGCCTCACATCTCTATTAGGACGGGTGTATAAAATGCCTGTCCCATTTCTTTTCTCGTGACAATGTAACACCCACGTAATTAACTAAAGAATTTGTCATTGCCCTAAATACAAACTCCCACTAAAGAAACAAATCACTGTCGGCGCGCCATGTTTGTACATCTACAATAAAAAGTTATAACATCTTTTACGGAATGTTAATGACATAGGAATGTTTAGCGACGTATATATATAGTCGATTTTAATCGCTTTTATCCAGCATTGTTCAATAACACATCACCGATTTCAATCTTGTTCGCTTTGATGGTGTATAAATCATTTGGGGGCTAATTAAAATCGCTCCGTTCATACGAAGCGCATCAGCCGAGTTGCTAACCTGCAAACATAATTTACGATATCTCTTCAGTCTTTCGCACATAAACTTTCTAATTTGGCGACTCGGGCCGCCAGTGGAGATATAAGTTGGACCGCCAATAAAAACAACACCTCGAGAAAAGTATAAAAATATATTGGCAACTGTCAATGTTCAATTTAGTTCTGACCACACCCGAAACATCGGTATCCGACCCTCAACGTCTGTCAAAGGAGCAATTAAACGTGTTTGATGTTGCCATAAAACGAGGCATTAATTGCTGACACATAAAATTAGCATCTACACTTATATCGGGTAGCCCTTTATTTAAATCTTTCAGGTTAAATTATATCCCGGCTAGAGTTTGTCTATTTTTTCTTCCATTCATTCTTTATAAGGCAATGATTAACGCTTCGTTTATAAAAATGATAAGACGTTTAAGTGTCTTAAGTGTACTTTACATTTAAATCTAATTTGAGGAATAATTTTCTTTCTTATAATTTAAGTAACATATTGTTGTTGGCACCATATGCCAAATATAATGGAATGTCATGATCATGTTTGACAAGATTACACAGTAAAACAATTAAGGGCGAGTTATTTATGTACCTTGTGTAATAATCGGAAAAATATATTCGACGGAGAACTCTTGCAAATTGCAATTTAACCGGTCCGGACTGAGTAACTTATTTTTAAAGCTCGTAAAATCTCATTCTTTAAGCAATAAAAATAACATTTTAGCAAAGTTACACGAGCCTCGATTATGGCGTTCGTTAACTTACGGCTTTGCGTTTAGAAATCACTTGTAAACATTGTGACACTAAGAACAGAAACTGACGTCAGCTTAACCCTTGAACGCTGGTATCGCTGAAAAAGGCATATTTATACACATAATGCTTCTAACCCGTCACGCTCGTGGTTTATATCAAAATAAACACTGAGGGAATCACGCGAAATGACTTTTTGCATTTTTGCATATCACACCCGACCGTATTTCACTTAATAACCGGACGCCGGACGTAACGAACGGAACAAAAACTAGGGGCGAACGAGATGAGAAAAGTTACTTCAAGAATATACGGAAGTTAATTAGAAGCGGAACGAAAAACAACCGTAACTGGTGGCGAAGTTGGCCGTTCTAGCGCGGCCAATGGTACAAGGCACTCACACACACTCAGCCCTCACCACCGCCGCGACGGCTTTGCATACCGCCCGCCCAGGCGCCCGCCGCCGCCCAGCCTGAGCGGCAGGGACGGACGACGTCGTCTTTGACACTGTATCAAACTGTTTTACAATCGTTTTTAAATAGCTCACAATTACTACTAACAATCAACAAAAATCCCTGTACAACGTATCTTTTAAGCTGAACGGTATTTGCATATGAATATTTGCATATTAATGTAGGCAGATTAGCATCCGCGGCGATGAAAAGGATGAATGTAAATCCATCGCCGTCGTCGCGGAAGCGGTGGATAGTTGGGAGACAGTTCGTAGCGAGAGCGTGAATGGGCAAAGATGTGACCATAATAGACGTACGGAGTGATTGATTGTGATGTATGCTCGCTTATAAACGCGTTCGCTCACATTGTTTACATTTTATAAGTATTGTAATGAACTATGAATATTAAATATGCAACCTATAAACGGTACAAAAATATTTTTCTACCGTTTATAGGTCAAAGTTCCTTAACAGATGAGCACGTGTGACGGCTTTATTGCTATGTGTATAGTTTACTAGAATCTACAAACTAGATGAGATGTAAGATGTCTACCGAGACTGAAGTTGACTGTCTAAGACCATAAATCATTAGTATCTGCTTACCCCTGTGTGAAATTCTTGTAAAAACATGCCTGTATGTAAAAGGCAGGCACTGCGACTAGCTCATAAGTAGTTCTCCAATATTAGTGTTTAGTGTTTCTATATTCTGCGATTTCTATGATTAACACGATTTCGTAATTTGTTATAATGCTTTTAGTATATTTATTGAAAATAAATGTAAACGTTAATTAAAAACTGAGTTTCTTAACTCACCACTCGGCTGGTATGTTTCAAATGAAAAAGTAGTGTGCCCTAACCTAATGAAAACACACAACAGACAAGAACATTGTAATTACGAGGAGTGCAAGATTTATTACACGAGGATAGGAAACTAACCACACGTGACCGAAGGTCGCATACCGAGTAAACTATAAAAAGGCATTAGTGTGAGGGAAACTACGTCTTATTTGGGGTGTAATTAATGCCAATTTTCCGAGATGGAAATAGGACTTGAGACGTTTTCGTGGTGTCGGCGGCATGTGCATATGCATTCGGTCGGTGTGAGAGTACCACAAATGCGGTATGTAGTGGTTAATTTTTGCGCAAAGCTGGTGTGAGCGAGAGGTGAGCTCATTTACAAGCACTTAGCTGAAGTGCGAGGGGGATAGCGATGTTGGGGGTTAATTAATGAACGTGGAAGCTTGCGCTCTTTATTGCTTTCGTGGCTGGACGCTGAGACGTCGGTTAAGGAGTTTTCTTCGAGAAAATACCGCTATGGGAGATAATATTTGTTTTTCTCGTGATATTATCATATTCCATTCCTTTTATTGCTGTTAATTTACTAAGTAGTTGGAGAGATTAGTATGCAAAGTATTGTGTACTGTCGTTTCAACGATGGAATAAAGTGAAAATATTCTAGATACGAAAACGAAAACAACACGAGCGAAATAGTATTGAGAAGTTTTTATTAACATTTATTTACGTGAAACACGTAAGTACCGTAGCGCTTGTCTGTCAAAGCTGTATGACGATTTGAGCTATGATTTTTGTCTGCGATTTCTTGTTACATATATTTGTTGAGATGTTTTTTATTTTTATTCAGTTATAGATATGTATTATAAGACTATTTTTTATAATGTATTTAAATAATTCGTCTCGTAACTTTTGCTATATGTCAATTGTGTATAAATAAACATTGCAACTATAGAATTAATACGGACTTATGAACTATTTTCAATGTTGGCCAAAGATGAAATAGATTCTAGAAAGGCACACTTAAATCACCGAGTTTCAACCACAGTTTCAAACCCTTCAATTTTGACGAACATATTTATTTTCAATCTAAGTTTTAATCAACAAAACATAATTTTAGGAATGACTTTATCCAATTTAGTTCGCTAATGTGTGCGTACACCGTCCCCCATTACCAACAGCCGTGGTGGTAGACAAACGCAATAAAAGTACAAATATAACAATAAATACGTAAAGCTCGCTTAATGTGGGGAATGTTTTCTTAATTCCATCCTGCTGCGTGGTTAAGAAATTAACTAACGGCGACGTGTTGAGAGCGCCCGCTAAGTGTCGCGCTTCTATCTCAGACGGTTTTGTTAATTAATGGTATGGCCATTGTACGTAATGAGTTTTTGTATTAACAGCACATAACACTATATATTTTAACATGTATTTACGTGTTATGTTGCATATATGCTGTAGATAGTTTGTATATGGTAGGTGATCGTACTTGTTAAGGTTAAAGGATGTTTACCTACGTTAATCAACATTAACGAATAACTTGAGCGGCGAGCGGTAAAAATATTGGTTACGTTGTAAATATGACATCAAATTTTAATTACTTTAAGATATGAGATAAGAAAAAAGTACATGCAATCCAAGAAAGGTGCCGCCCACTAAAGATAGAAAAAGAAACTGATTATAAGTAATAAAATCAATTGCAACATATTGTGTGAAGTTTTTTATTGCGTATTAAAAATTAAACGTGTGTATTTTCAGCGCTCCGTGTGAATTACAAATACGAGTGCAAAATATATTATATAAAAGGCTACAGCCGAGATGAGGCACTTAAGAGAAAAGCAAGGGACGGTTGGTTCTAATAAACACTTAGGTATGCGCGTAATGGGGGTTTCCCCAACATATTAACCTTTATTAGCAAAATGACAACAACTATTACGATTAATTACAAATTATACGTCCATTGTAGGTTCAGTTGTTAGTGACACTGAACGCTGAGTGTCAGGTGGTAGGTTTGATTCCCACCTGGATTAAATATTTGTGTGATGAACACACGCCTCGCACAACAACTGCCTTGTTGGTTGTGTTGGTTGCTAGTGCGACTGCCGATCGGGAGGTCCCGGGTTCGATTCCCGTGTCGAACACTAAAATAATTTTTTAGTAGTGGTTCGGAGTCTGGATATATGCCCGATGCATGGCAATAGCCTCACCACCTATTCCATAGTGGGACGTATACGTAACCGG
>DWFT01001042.1:0-10132 GCA_018246795.1 Microceris patrobas patrobas
TCCCGGCGTTTGCAGCGAGGTCGCGGCAGAGACCGCGGTCTACGTACAGTTCCTCGTACAGGTCTGAAACTAGTCGGGACCATCTCGTAAAAACTCACGTGAGTTAAGCCGATACATTTACAATCATAATTATTTTTGCTTGCATTATGTTTCATATAACAATAGAAGAAAACGAAAGAAAATACCAATAGTTAAGAATATGACAGTTTTCGCGCAAAATTGAAGATAGTATCTAAACTTGATTGCAAGTGAAACTGGCCAGTTTGGCTACTTTCTGCTTGTTACTTTAAAAAAAATAAAAAAAATATATAGCATAAATGATAAGACGCACGTTTTATTGACCTTCGTACGCTGTACTAAATAATATTTTAATTATACCTTATTTTAACCTATAATTTTGACCTATGTATGCGGTAACCACATACTTTTTATTACTATTATATAGTCACGCCAGGTCCTTCAGGGTATAAGATAGAATACCGAGTGCCAAATAACTTTATTCTAACAGACCTAACGATTTTGTACTTTAATTATTCATACGCATATCGGTTTCGGAAACATCTGACTCAACCACTATAAAACATTATATCAAAATATGTTAAAGATATTACATTAATAAGTTTCTGTCTTGATCTGATGCCAATAAAAATGTGTACTTGCCTAGTTTCTATCTAAAATTATTGGTAAAAAAAAGTATTCCATCATGTTAGATTAAAATTCCTAACATAAATCTATCCATAAAATTGTTGGTATGCAACCACTAAAGGCCAAAAGGAAGGCTACGTTTTATAGCGTAATAATATTTAAGCTGCAGGCGGGGGTTAGGGCGGGCGGCGATATATAAAAGTGACCTCTTTGTTCCCATGTTTATGGATTTCGAATGGGTTTTAATTAGATTTTCGATGCGGACCCACTTTATAATATATTTCTTTGAGTATTAAATATTTTAACCCGTATGAGCAACTAACAGTAGATAGGGCGCGATAACGCTAATTAAGTAATTTCTACGTTCAGCACAGTACTAAGACAAGCTGATGATGATAATAATTATTAATGATAATGATTATGATGATAACCATAGTGATGATAATGATAAGGTTTCAAAGGTGAAAAAAGTTTATTCTGTTTTATTTCTTGGTTAATAATTAATAGCATGGGGACCCCACGTGCTGTTGTAATACATGTATTAGACATACATAAATGTACATGCTTTACAACTGAATGCTCTACACAGGACTCATTTACGAGCAAGAGTTTTCGCATCCTTTCCCTCAAGCGACACGACACAAACTTTTTATTACACCTTTGATTAAAGTATCCAATAGGGTAGGCAGCAAATGAACGTAATAAATTCTACTTGTATTTACATAAGGCTGTGAACGCCGTGTGCATATACATTTCTTTTGTTTATTTATTTTATTATTATAATGATACATTTATTATTATTACTGTAGTTACGATAAATATAGCACTATATCTGTCCGCTGCTGGACATAGACTCGGAGGCTGATTGCTGCCAATGTAATATTCCAGTTAGTTTATTTGGAATTTTACAATACACTTTAGTCGTGACATACCAAGATCAGAGTAAAGTTCGGTTTAACGCATTCTTAAAGTTAAATATTTTTTCATAAGATATGTATGTCTAGTAATACACTAATGCAAACTGATGATGAAGACATTAAGCACTTGTAGGAAAATCGGCTCAAATTTAAAAACAGGCTTAAAACATTGGTATCGCATATTTTTGGAAAATAAAGACAATACAGAAATAATTCCTGTTAGGTTTTAGCCAAGTCAGTATTTAGGTCACTTTCCGAACCGGTCGCGGATTAAGAAAAAATATACATTTGACTATTTGCGTTATCACTACATCGAAAAAAAAAACGAACACTTTTAATCGAATACCTTCATAACACAAACCCTATTTGTTTTATAGTAATGAAAGAATAAAACGTTGCGTTCTTGCATAGTACGATCTCTTGGAATATGACCGGAAAATTCTCCGCTATAAATAAAAATAAAGCCGTCTATAACATGTAACTATTTTATGACAACATATGCCTACGGCCTTACCGCCATAAAAAAAAACTTCGCGCTACCCAACGTCGTCCAATGCCCAGCCATGAGTCAGGGGAAGCAGGGGTTGGTAAGGGTAGGGGGATATGGCTCACATTATTCCAGTGAGCAACAATCTTAATTTTCTAATATCTTAATATAATAATCTAATCTTAATAATATAATAATCTTAATATAATCTTAATATAATAATCTAATCTTAATTTGTCCTATAACTGTCGTGCAACTTGATGTGAATGATATGATACCTGGTTGTAACGGAACAAGTGGATACTCCCACCGTGATTAGTGTTGTATTTGATGCTGCTGATTCCACTGATGTTGATCGTAATTGTCATGTCTTCAGAAACAACAACAGTTACGCAAGGAATACTGCTTAGGAACAATCCCAGAAGGACCGGTGCTGAAAAACGAATTTTATTGTTTAAGGATATCAAAGCAAAACAGACAGCTTAAAAATAGAACATGTTTAATGTAAATTAATAATGAAATTAAATTTACAAATCTTCAGCTCTTTGAATATATAGCAGGGTATTCCCGTAATCTCAAAGACAGACGTCCACCTGATAGCAAACTAAAATCCGATGTGGCAGATGGCTGCAGATTGTGTTATTATTTATTATAACTAAAACGAATATAACTCTGCGTTTCGGCGGTTTTCTTGTTACGAATATAGCTTGAGTTTTTATCTATAAAACTTTCGATCAAAACTTTCAATACTACAAAAATGAATACCACCGTTTAAGCTCAAAAACAAATGCGTCCATAAGTCCGCAATCGCTAGCAGGTTTTACCGGTATTAGTGCAATGGAATTGCATCCGCACGAATCGATAACTCCATGCCACCTTTCTACATTCTGCGAGCAAATTCTTACCTGCCAGCCGACTGGGGGAAATTGAATTCCATCTTCATTAGCTCTTCCAACTCGGCGGACTGAAAACCTTAAAAGCTTACAATCTAAGACTATCCATCCTCTTCATACATATCTTTTATTATAGTCAAGGAAGATAAAACCGTTCTGGCCTGACTATAAAAAAGAGTAATAATAATGATAAAATAAAAGTATATAAATATACCTTTTTTCATCAAAGATGTATATAGATGGACCACGCATTCCTAGAAAATTCCATTCTCTCTTTGAAAAGTAATAAGTCATAGGACATTATATTGTAGTCTCACATTA
Source organism: Microceris patrobas patrobas (assembly GCA_018246795.1). Taxonomy (NCBI): domain Eukaryota; kingdom Metazoa; phylum Arthropoda; class Insecta; order Lepidoptera; family Hesperiidae; genus Microceris; species Microceris patrobas. Next base: position 3,264 of record DWFT01001042.1, read on the forward strand.
TTTATTAATTTTATTTGCTCGGTGCCTTTTTCAAAGGATGATAAGTAATCACAGCAGTTCATGATCATGCCAGCTGCCCTTGTCTGGAAATAAGTATCTGAATTCAGGGAATACTTTCTTAAACTATTTCTTACTATCTATATGTTGTCTGAAAGAAATCGCTACTTGAGCGATAAGACGCCTACTTTGCAGCGACAACTTTATGTTTATATGTAAAAATATTATTTGTCTTTTAATATAATATGATAAAGTTCATTGAACTGTATTGCAATATCGTCAAATGAATTACGCGACGTTGAATAAATGTAAAAATACATATTTTACATTTTTTTTAATGTTTTATAACAAGCTTTTGTTAAAGCTTCCCCGAAACTGAATGAACGCTTGCAACTAATAATTAATAATCCTAATGTCCTAGATAAGGATTAAAGAAAGGACTTCGAGAGTATCAAAGCTCTCATCAACAAAATTGAGTTGCGTGCTTAATATCAAAACTTCCTTAATGGATTTGAAATTTTACATTTATTAGCGCGGGCCGGTGTAATCAATTTAAATTATGACAAACTCTAGGCCTGACGTTGGCTCAATGGTGATGTAATATTAATTAATTCGAGCTTTTAAGTAGCTTTTGCGAAGGTGAATAGCGCGCTGTTTATTTTTAATTTACTGTTTACTGATTTTCTATACGGTTCGCGCTACTTGTTTCTGTTGAATGGAAATTTGTTTCTCAATTATTTGTTAGGAAACGTATTTCAAAAATATATGTAACGAAAAATTGTACCGAAGTATTTTCATGTATTAATTTTCACGAAAAATATATCTATTATTTTGTACGTTGAAGAGTATGATTTTTATTGAATGTTAATATTAAGAATAACTGGCTAATAACAGTTACAGTTATAAAAAATCTTTAAAAATTTTAACAGTACCGTAGTAACAGCTAGCATGTTTAAAATATAGAGAGTAGTTTGAGATATACTACACACACATACATAGATATAAAACGCACACAATGGCGGTCCTTATTAACCCATAATCAACCCACATTCGACCACTTATTTACGAAATCAGTGTCTGATTAATCCGGATTCTATTTTATATGGCGGGGGATCAATTCGATGGAACAACAGGGCGCCGTATAAACCCACTTCTCTTTGATTGGAGCTTAAAAAGGCCCCAATAATCCGGCCCCGGGGCAGTTCGGACTACGTCGATAGTTCCCCGGCTATATTAAAACCGGATGTACACAGACACATACATACATGTATACACACACATCTGAGTCTATTCAAGAGCACGGTCTAAAAATAACACATTTTTCACGATATTTTTGGTGTGTATAGATTTATGTGTTTATTTTATACTGACTAGTTTTTATTAGTATGTTGGCTACAACGCGTATGTTCCACTGTTAGGCATAGACATCTCCTACAACTACAGTAGACCTTTAAGTAGTTATTGTTGTAAATCAATAATAATTTATTAATCTAAAGTTTTCTATATCGAATCTCCTACTTACCAGCTAAAGAGTTTGGCTTTCCTCAACATGCTTTACAATTGTATACATAATTTGCTCTTCATATTTCTCTCTACATATCTCTATATGAAACATGCACACCTTTGAGATCATAATGTTCTCTCAGACCCGTAAAGTCTGGCTATCTGCATTTGGTAAGCGTGGCAAAGTATCGCGTTAATCCTGCTCTTTTAAGAAATAACGATGACCGTCTCTTTTAAGAAATAACGTAATAATCGAACAGTGTAACGATTAAATTGCTGCTAAATAGCATTGTTGATGATATATGAATTATATATATTTATACGGGTAGGTGGAGTAGCGCAGGTTATCAATGTGGTTTACAATAAATATTCGCCTAATAACCGTCTAGCCGTTAAATTAACATCGGTCAACGTATTTAGCATTTAAATACCCAAATTGACGGAACCCGCAAATTGTGATATGTCCCGTTTAAATTAGTTTTGAATAAACCGCGCGCCCCGCCCATCCACTGACCACAGAGATTATTACTAAGTACATTTCATTATATGATTACCCATTAAAAATATAATATCGAATTTACGAACTTCGATTTATGTATACTAATTTCTCGAATATATCAACAGTAAGCATATTAGAAAACAGGAGAACCGGAAAAATATAGAAATATACAGTTAAGAAGTCCTTTGTAGGTTATATTAGGTCAGATATGTAAAATCTCAAAAAATATTGATCCTACTTTAAACTTTATACTACCGTAAAATGTCACAAAATTTATGTATACATACTACACATCAACAACTTTGCAAATATCTAGTTACTTTTAAAAGTATTTCTTTCGCTTCACGTAAAATAATTACTGCCATTCACTCAAGAGTGAACGATCAAGAAGAAGAATAAAAGTCAGTCTTAACCTTCTGGTCACTGTCACTACATCCATGCATAAAACGTCCAAACAGAACAATACATCAACATTTGGATGCCTTACGGCGGAACAAAAGGACGCGTTATAGAATAAGAATTGCTGTAAACATAGTTCTTGCGAATAAAGACATATTATTGATATTATTATAATAATAAACATAATAGGACAGTCCCCACATAACAAATCCACTTTAGACATCCGATCGCATATTAAACAGTGATAATATGGGACGAAGCGGGCCAATTGTTCGAACAAGGCCCTCCTTGGACCCTCATTGAGAAGGCGCTAGAAGAAACAGAAAACTCCTTTCACTATAATTGGATGATGAATAATACAAGAGGCAGTTATTGTGGGATGAAATTCGAATAAATAAGCATTTCTCAAATTGGCCGTTTACCTTCCGAAGGTATTCCGCTTTGAGTGGGGATCGGGAACAGTCATCGTGATTGGGGCAACTTTTTGTGCGGCGTCATCCTGACTCGCTCGTAACACAGTCAAGTATAACTGACAGATTATGCTCCATTATCTGTTATTTCAAAAAAATCTCTATGACAGAGCCACGTGGTATTAATATCCCAGGACAACAGCGGCTGATAGATATCAACGCATGTACTGATATCTTTTGTTATTTCTTTCTATAAAGACAGCAAAAGTAATGGAATCAGGACAGTCTATTTTTATTTTATAGGAGACTTGTATCAGACGGACCAAGGAATTCATAACATAATATCGTGCCTGTATTTCACCGAAGAGAGTGGAGTACACTCTCACCTCTTACGAGTTGTGTTATATGACCCACTGTGGAATAGAGATTTAGCCTGTTGTCATACACCGGCGTGTTCAGACTCTGAACTTGTACGGGAATTATAAGTTAGAAAAACCCAATAATACCCGACCCAGGATCGAATCGAGGATCCGTCGATCATTAGACGCGCTTACAAGCACTCGACAAACGAAAGAATTGATGATATAACAAATGAGACCTAATACCTAACAACATTTTTTTACTAAGTAACGCACTGATAATAATTATTATGATAAGTACAACATTGTAAATATTTCTATGATATTATAATTTTTGGACATCTCCCCAAAGGGACATCTGATTGCTAACCATAACCTTGTACTACGGTAACCAAACGGCAATAACTTACATATTCACATACAAATATATATTTACATAGATCGTTCTTTTACACACAGACACAAAACAAATACTCATGCTCATCACACAAATATTTATTCTGGGTGGGAATCGAACCCACTACCCATATAATTGACACTGAAGAAATGTTTTATGATATATATATGCGCTTGAACACCAACTCGTCTACAGCAAAACGCTATGCCATTTGATAGGTTACTAACTAAATGTGAACTGAAATTCCTTTCAGCTGTAATTACGTGCGCCTTTACATTTAGAATCGAAAACGACTCTGTAACTGTGAATAGGGATAATTAAAAGCGTTTGAAACTTGTAAATTGCCAATCAAATGCTTTTTAAGCTCGCTGCATGAGGTTTCTATGTTTTGATATTAATTATTATTTATTTACTGAAACCTCTTTATTATAACGCACGCACTTCCTTCGCGTTGTTTTCTTCAGCCGTCAACGTTTTAATTATGTATATTAGTAATAATAATAAATAATAATCAACCCATTTGGCATTCCTATATGGAATATGGGTCTTCTTTCATATTGAGAGGGTTAAGGCCATAGTCTGCCACGCTAGCCAAGTGCGGATTGGCAGACTTCACAAACCTTAGAATTTTTTTTTTCTAAGATGTACAGGTTTCCGCGCGATGTTTTAATTCACCATTAGCAAGTGATATTAAAATTAAAAGGCACTTTTGTTAAGGGGTGCACTAGAGTATCAATGCTACTCGTATATCTTTATAAATAGTTAGTATTAATTCTCCATGATATAATTGAAGTTTACGAAATACCTCCCAGTAATGCAGTAATGATTCATGTCAGTTATTAACGTCGGTATTGTTAACAATATTGAATCAAAATGAATGTACATTTCTGACTCTTGTAGAAATAAGCCAGAATAGGTTATTTTTATTTTACTTAAAAAAGGCCTTTATATTCCAAACAACCATATAAGTATTTGTTGATTTTATGACGCTCTTAAAATCAAAACTAAAAGCCTATAATAAAGCTTGCAGAATTACCGTACAAAATAAGCTCTATAGCGGACCCCATGGCGGAGCCATTCTCCTTTATAGCCGAATAAACTTTAAAAGATTCCAATTAAGTTAGAACTACGTAAGGTGGTCCATATTGGGCGTTTACGGCGCGCGTTTAAACGGTCTTTGTTCTTAATAATGTTGTAAATGTAATGTTATTTAGAAAACCATATAACTATGTATATTGCCGCACGGGCACTAACTTAGTGTATATAAGATCCAATAGCATAAACACAAATGTTCAAATAATGGGTTCAAAATCTGACTAATAATAAGTACAACTAACATAATTTGACAGTTAACAACGCTTTAGCAAAAAAGATCTAGTTAAGCCTGTCAACCGTGCTAAAAGAATAGACGTGGATCTATCTACATATCGAATGTTCTAGAAGCCACTAGCTTGTAAAACTTCAATCCATGATTCTGATAACATGTTTGGCCAACATTTGTCAATCAAGATATCGTTGTCACAATTCCTTTATACATAGGTGTTACTGTGGACCAACGCTCTCTCAAATTATAGCCTTGACACAACCTTTTGTATTAAATAAATAAAAAGGTCTACTTAATCTTTTATAATAACAATTATGGACGTTGTATAATAACTGTAGTGCATAAAATACATGTGGAAATATTACATACGCACATTTAGATGGTGAATAGATGATTAATGGGAATGTCAGTCATATTTTTAATACTATGTATTTGTAGTTATACTGATAATAAAACACAATATGTAGCCATATTGTGTTTTAATATAATTAGCTTAGCTAATAGGATATTTTGCGATTAATCAAGTTAACCTAAAATAATAAGTGATTAAAACTTTGAGTAATAGTACATATTATTATTCTAATAATGGATTTAAATTAGCCAGTAATGTAAATCGCTTATGATCTGAATATAACGAATGGAATTGACTGATATTGTCGCACTGCAATGTATGTAGACGAGGGTGCAACCTCAATAAATTGCGTTCCCATGTCGTATGCTATGTACAAAAACAATGCTATATAAATATGTATATGTTAACATTTTAGATATACCTACCCTGCGAAACTTTCAACGTTTCAGAAAGCTCTTCGAAAAATTACAGCCCCCGAAATATCGCCAATCGCCCTCCGCGTCTTATGAACAAACATCCCTTATGTGATAATATTAATGCTATTAATAATAGGTATTAATATACCAACCCGACGCGACCGCTCGAACCGCTCCTTGCGATAAAGCCTTATGAGAGAAGGTATAGACGGAAGGCTTTTAAGGAACAATGCTGTATAAGCGCTGCCTTCGACACTGGCCCCATTTATATGAGGGGATTAGAACTGCTCTGCCCTAATAAACCAGACGTAAAGTCGCAATTACACTGAGGTGGTTTGGTCAAAGGATATTTTGTGATTTTGCGGTGTTGTTGCAAAGGATATTGTGGTCTTGTTAATACTTCTGCGAAAAACATTTTTCCCACCAAACGGACAATACTTTTAAGCGTATTGTCCGTTATTGAGAGCTAATAGTTACAGTTATAAAGTTATTAATCTTTTTATATTATTAGATAATAAGGTTTCTAGTGGACACCAGTCGTAGAATAATTCAAATAATAATGTTTAGCGAACGCCAAACATAAGTTTATGCAAATATAATTCATGTTGCCTTCGCTTACCGTTTCGGAAGGTACTATTTTAAAATATAACACCGAAATCTACTTTGACACATCATCGAAATAATTTGATATTGTCCAAAAGATGGCGTTGTACAACAATCGTTTGTTGATACAAATACTATTGTTCAAGAATTAAGTTAAAACTCTTAAGTGACATAACTAAATGTTACATATTATTAAAGTTGTCATCAGAATTAAACGATGTAATTTTTAGATAGTTAATTACACACCATCATTCTAAAACAAATACGTAATAACTGTCTAAATAACTACCATACGTTTAGTTTAATTGAAATTTCAAAATGTCTTAAAGTATATTTGCACAATTAATGCCACCTCTAACCTGAAGATATTGAATCAGTTAAGCATTATGCAATTTCTGTTCAGTGCTGAAAATGAAAGATGAAAAAGATCTTGAATTAACAGAAGCTTTCAGGTACTTCTAAGTCTTCGATCCCTCTACTTACAGTAATCTTCTCTCTTTTATATCATCAATGGTATCTTAAGAATATTTTTTCATGATTATGAATGTCCCGGCTTAACTCACGTACGTTTTTCGGGGTGGCCCGACTAGTTTCGGACCTGTACGAGGTC
>DWFT01001043.1:0-10131 GCA_018246795.1 Microceris patrobas patrobas
ACATAAAAGGAAAATAAAAAAAAAAAACAAAATCGTAGCGATAATGTCGACGTGATAGTGTGTTACGGATGAGTGTTGTTGAGAAATGTGATCTATGTTAATAATAATTAGGTATATGTATAATATTTACTAAACGAGGTAGAAAAGGTTCATTTAACATCGCCTCGTCCGGCGTTCGGCGACTAATGTGACGTGCGACGCGCGAACTAATCGAATCTTCACTTTGATACAATTATTATTACTTTTAGAAGGCATTTTTAACGTAGAATATTCTATTGATCGTAGTCAGATATCACACTCAATTGTGCAATGTATTTAAAATTGCGCAACATTAGCAATAATAAAAGCACATACATATTTTTTAACACGAAAAAATTCGCTTTAAGGGACACGTGTTCTAGAATATAAGCAATAAATTACGTATTGAATTATCAAGGCTGATTTACACATCTATGTAATGCGATGTATGCGAGCCTCTATAACATGTAAGTCATATCATAACTAGCAATTGTACATACCTAGTGCCTTAAACACATATCGTAGTGAAACTTGTTAAACTTATACATAAATAAAAAAAAAAAAACCTTTGTAGTTAAAAACGTTGTGATTTGCTTTTATAAACTTTGATTCAGATGTACAAAATTTATGATGTATTAGTACAATTAGCTCGCGATGTAATTGTACATTTTTATGTAAGAGTACAATAATAGCTTACATATTTTTTTATTACCATGATGTTTATGTGGGTTGCAATATAAGCACACTTCTACCCATATCCGACTAACGTTAAGTACTAAAGTTGATTGTACAAGCTTTTTTTAATCAGTACACGATAATCTTTGTATACAAAACTAAGAGTTCCGAACAATTGTATGAAATGTAACTTTACATTAAATCAAAGTTTGTAATCTCGTTTAGTGTAGTTAGGTGCTTTATAGACGATAATATACGAGAATCGAAATAGAGTCATGCGAACGTGCCTTCTGAAAACTGCCAGTTACTAATTAAATATAATGTAAATATTTTTAGAGTATTGTTTTTATATTATTTTGATGTGTAACATTTTTTCACAGAAGACTTCATTGTAGTAACTTATGAGTAGTGAAAATTGTGTCGATGTAAAAAATGACCTATTAATTTATACAAGATATAATTAGGCAATTATACATCTTGTAAATATTTTTATACAGAGTATAATTACGTTTATTACGGAGTATACGTACGTACGTTTGTCTGAGTATAAATTACAATTAAAATCTTCCCGAAAGGTACTTAAATAATTTGTAAGTGATGTAAAAAAACTGTTTCCGTATACAAATTAAGATCTCGGCTAGTTTAGTGGGAGATTAATAGGAATTAAACTGTTTGAGTGTGCTGATGTCGAAAATATTATTTATCTACATTAAGTATAATTCTGTAGAAAACTATTAAAGTGATTCTGTGAAAAAATGCTGACAATGAACTATTAACTAGCGCTAGCCACGCCATTGTTACTTTTTATTTGTAATAATTATTATTTATTTAACGTAATTATGTAATTAAGAATTCCGCTTCTACTTATAAGTTAATACGAGGACTAAATCTGGATGCCATATATATTGAATGTAATACATAATTATATAATAATTTTGGTTGTCTGTCTGGGTAACGTGCATTTACCAAAAAATATAAAATTGTAATTAAATTTTTGTTTTTGTTTTTTTTTTTTTTATTTTAAAGTGTGTTTTATTATATTTAAATCCTTCCTATTCCTCTCTTCTTATCAACATAGGTGTGTTTCAAGTATGAAATAAAAAACAAATAAGTGAGGACAATCAGAGAAATACCTGTGCAAGCCAAATTTTGAAGCGTACAAGTAACAGCGTACTGTGAATTTTATACCGACACGTGTATTGATATAAAAATTCACACTTTAAATAGAAAATAATTGATTAAATTATCACATAAAAAATATGGTGGGAAACAAACAAAAGATATTTAAATTTTAGAAATAAATTTTGTTATATTGTCTAAAATTGTTTCTAATTTAAAAAATTGGCTTACACTAAAACTACACAATTTTAGCTTTCCATTTTATCTATTTGTTAACACATCGAGGACTTGCGCAATTCATTAATATTGTAAAAAAAACCCGCAGTAGGAGCGAATAAACATGTAATCTGTGATGTTAAATCGTGGAGAGTCCATAGATATCTTAATGCAAGCTTAGAGAGATATTTTAACACAAAAATCTCAAATCACAATGACGGACACTACAACTGGAGCATCGAATAAAAAAAAGGAACATCGATAGTAACATTGGTACCCTAAAAAAGACGCCTCTTATTTATAAAGGGCGTAAAATCAAAGGGTCCATCATCAAACGATCTTTTATTCCACTGTTAGACGTGGGTCTCATAAAATGATAATGGTTTAGGTCATAGTGTGTCATGCTGGCCAAGTACGGGTTGGCAGACATATAATAATAATATAAAATAATATAAAAGTAAATATATAATTACAATTTAACATACATACACATCTACATACATACCTATACATAAACATACATACATCATCATACATACATCATCATACATACATCATCATACATACATAAACATACATACATAAACATACATACAGAGACATACATATATAAATATACATACATAAACATACATACATAAACATACATATATAATCATTCATACATAAACATACATACATAAACATACATACATAAACATTCATACATAAATACATACATACATACTATCCTTTATATTGCTGAAAGAGAACTATTAACTACTAATTCGTTTCAACTGTGTTGAGAAAATGGTCCCGGACGCGCTTTTTAAAGGACTGTAAATCAGATGCTCGTTTGACATCCTGAGGCAGGGAGTTCCAGAGTAGTGCAGCCTGAATAGTAAAGGAGTAATGCAAAAAATTAGTGTTATGCTGCGGAATATTTTATAGTGATTTTTAAATGTTTCTAAATATAAAATTAACAAAGTACATGAAGGCAAAAAATATGAGTAAGCAATGTTCAGCTACGATCTATGGTGTTAGCAGGCCCGTCCTCTCCCTTGTTTAAATTGGCTAAGAAGATAACGGCTACGGTCGTTACGCCCGATTAAATTAACTCTCTTACTGAGTACCGTCAGCAAATAAGTCCAATGGGCGAGTAAGACAGGAACCTATATAAAAGAAAAATAATTTAATTATAAAATTAATTACTTTGCAGTCAATACCCGTTAAATTTCGTTTTATTAAACCATAAAAAGTATAGAGCTTTTTTAAACTTATTCAATTATTTCAATTTTTGTTATCTTTTCAATACTGCCTATCTAAATAATCAATGTATTGTTTAATATCTTAAAAGTTAAGTGGACTTATATTTAGTTGAAGGAATTTCTTTCGACTATTGCTAAATAATTTTAGTATATTTTCTGAAGAGCAAGAACTAATAAATTAGATCATAACCAGCCAACCCAGATGTTACAGCTCGGAATTAGCGTGACGGTCGGAACTTAAGAAATATATGAACCAGAGCGAAATACCTATATCAATCTCTTCATATGTATATTATGTCATAACCCAATAGGATTTTTAATTATACATTTTCAATATTCCTATACTTGATTTTTATTCGTTTGTTAGTAATGAAGTAAGAGACAATTATCCAGTATTAATTTCTGAAAGAATATTCGCTAACAATTCCCTATTTTATGTTAACCGTACTGGTCAAGATTCGTAAATCTTCTGTAGGTACTTGTCTTAACGTCTGTCTGCCTCACGGAGCGGCCGCAGCGGAAATGGAATCAGTCGTGTTGTAGTTTATTACTTTGGGGATATTCCTGAGATAACTGAAACTATTTTGGCTGTGAGTACGTTTAATTCTTCGTTAGTTAAGATTACATAGGTACTTATATTTATTTTCGCGGTTCTACTCTGTACGTATGGAATTCGCCACACACAGAGCAATAATGTATATTATAGCAATTCATATTATGTTATAATAGAATATATTTTTTGATCAATCTCGAGTGACGGCTCACGTGGCTGTAATAATATCTTGACGACAAAACAGACAGATATAACAGGACATATTATTGCGCAGATGACTAACGCAAGACAGTATATTATAGAATAGATACCACCTGTGATACTTTGCTCTATAACGTATATTATCGCACAATATATTAATATATCTTATAGCTCAGTCTGTGTAGGACCTTTAGATATTTGTAACAACCATTAAAAGTGACATTTAATAGACGATTTTTTCGATTGTATTACCAAACTATAACATATAATCGTAGTCGAATATTGTAATAGCATTTAACAAGTTTATACGTGTAAGCAAACTGTATTTGTGCAACGTAAACTAACTATAAACAAATTTAAGTTTTGCAACAAGATGTAAAAAATAACCATTAAACTTAAACCAGCTGTTGACTGCAGAGTTAATCCTGAATTTATAACATAAGTATAAATAAAACTAAGCTTAGCCTAGCTTCCACACAAGGCGTTCAGAGAAATGAAAGTATTTATTAGGTACAAAATTCATACAAATGAGAAATACGTATTGTGTATAAACAAAATTATAAGATTTGGAAAACTCATAACTTTCGTGAACAATAAATGAAAGTCACGACATAAAATATCACAACTTGCGCCTTATAAATTTTCAACTAGATCTACATAGTGTTGTGTCACATACTGTTTTGCAAATTTCAACTGTATTTCTTGTCTTTATGGTTGTTTTTAATAATTGGAGTCGGGCAGCCTCGAGAGGCGATGTCGCAAAATGACACGGTTTCTAAAAACAATGGCATGCAAATAAACATAAAGTTGACACAAAAGGCGCTATTGGAAACACGAATGTGGAATAAATCATTGATCGACAAATGGTACCTACTTCAATAACCGAAATGATTTTAATTTAACGTTTGTGATTGAGACAATTCAGGTTCAAAAATTGTCACAGAACTCGAAAACAATCGTTATACAAAAATGGGTGACTCAAAATTTTTCCTTTTTATTATGTCCAGTCATCGTGTCTTATAACGGAGCTCTGTAAGGACAGTTAATGATTTTTATTTATGTCATAACTCACAAGGCATAGGGGAAAAATATACGGACCATCGATATTTTTTTAAATTTATTCATCTAATCAGTTTGCAGGATTAACAACAGAGGATTCTACATGTTTTTCGACATTGTCAAATGCTGATCTCACATCTATCTGGAAATCATCGTCCGTTGGAGCAGCTGTTGACGTCACTTCGTTAATTGCAGGAGTATCTTTTGCATTGTTCATAAAATTCATTAAGTCCGCCTCAGTTAAGTTCAACTTATTTAACAAATCCTTATTGTTATTGTACAATAATTTTACTACATTTTCTGTGGCTGTTTTTGAGTCTTCACTTAAAAGATTTTCGTAGACGTCATCTGGTTTTATAACTAATTCGCTGGGATCGTTAGTTGTTCCGAATCCATTTTGAATGCTCTTCAATTTTGTATTAACGGAGTCAAATAATTTGCTAATTATGCTTTTATGTTGATTGTTAATGTTGTCGGTCTCATTTCGTGCAATCGCGTTATGAATTCGATCTCTCACAGCGCTTAAACTATCTCTTAAGCTATGAAGCACACCGGTTATCAGCCCTTTAGTTTTATTTTCCTCTGGTACCTCGTTATTGTTTGCGATTGCATTTTTATCCACGCTTTCACCAAACACTAAATCGTTGCCATACGACACAAAGTTATGAATATCTGCTTTTAAGCCGTTGGTCGTATTTCTTATGGTCCCAAAAAAACTATCAATATATCCACATTCACAGCTAAACACACACAAATACAGAATTAACGAACTAATTTTAAGCATCTTCATTAGAATTGATACGACGACTGCGCGTAAAGTCAGACCATCATATAATTTATATTTAATTATTCATCAATCAATGACCACTTAATCAGCGTGACCTCTGTTTTATCATGTTTGTTTGTACCTTGGCGTTGTCGGGTCAAATATTACTCACTGCTGAAACTGGTATAACCAGAAATATACAAATATCGTAACATAACATCATGCCTGTAATCCCCGACGAGGTTGGCAGAGGAGTGTAGTACACTCCCATGTTTCACCAGCTACGTTTACGTCCCATGGACTACGTGGTGAGTTTATTGCCATACACCGGGCACAGATCCTGACTCCGAGTCACTAATAGAAATTCTAAATAAGAAAAATCCAATAGTACGCGACCCGGGATTTGAATCCAGGACCTCCCAATCTGTCGCGCTTACAACCACTCGACCAATGAGGCAGAGATAAGTAGGTACAGAAATGTAGGTATATATGTATACACTATATATGTATACGTTATCAGCTGTCTGTTTACCGTAATTGAAACACTTCCTATTTTCGGATCAAATTATTGTGTGTGAGTTGTTTCAAGACGTTATTACAATTATTATTAGTAGAATTAATTAATTTAGATTTCATGTTTGTTCTCAATAAACATACAGGTTATCCCTGTGTAGTGTTTAATTACATTGGGCAAGTGATACATGCTCATCTGCTACTTTATATGAAATAAAATCACATCACTGATCAATATTATAAAATCTTCAAAAGTTCTATAAATTGAGTCGAGTCTACTTTATGAGATGGTTTAAGACTTTAATTTGCTTCTCTACCTAAATACAGGTTAATTGAATTCACAGTACATAATAAGACATATGTATTTATTGTTTTCAACAAGCGTCGTATTTCCCAGATTGGTAAGTGACTATAAATAGAACTTAACACTGATGTTTAACGTAGTAACGTACAATGTTTACAAAACAAACTAACGCTTTGACGTGGACGTAGTATGATGTTATAACGTACTCCAAAATTCAATTCCGTCCATTACAGCGTAGTCGCCAGGAATGATAGTATCCAGTTATATAGTGATATTTACTGATTCCGAATAAGTTGTATTGTCCTTGGAGCAGAAGTAAATATGAGGTCAGCAAGCAAACCATTTACCGAAATACTCGAGCGATATCATATAGGGGTATTATTAAGAGCTCGTTTGGAATTCCCCTTGTGTTGTGCTCGGAATTTACTTGTCTCCATTGTGCAAGGAGAACATGATTCTTATAAAAATATTTTGACATAATTTTAGCTTTTTCCAGACATACAAACAATTTTATATTTTTAAGCTACATAGAAGCTTAAATAATTGAACTAATTAGTGTTCGTAGTGTCGCAAGTTCTATCATATCTTATGTGAATATTTATATGAAATATCACTTCGCACGACGAGGAAGGAAAACATCTTGAAGAAACCTACACCTATTAGAACGTAACTTCACGTCTTTAATCCGCAAAGTGGTAGGCAGAGTGTAGTATATTTTCACGATCCACCTGTTATTTTCTACGTCCCACTATGGAGTAGAGGGTGAGTTTATTGCCATATACCTGGCACAAATCGAGACTCCGATGTACTTCTAGGAATTCTGAGTTAGAAACAACCCGATAGATCGACACACACACAACCAATGAAGCAGTCAGGTTTATTAGAATTCATATAATATACTTGTATAAAAGAGCTATAAACCCGTAATAGTTTTGGTTTTCAACGCACTACTGCTTAACAATATCCGTTGTAAACTGTATTTTCAATTAATTAGTGCTTGAACCTCGGGAAAAGATTTTTTTTTATTAGTACGGCCGTTTGGATATGATTTCTAAAAGCCGTGTGGGCTCTAACAATGGACACGTGCAAGTGTGGCTAAGGTCATCTAATATTCAGGTCTGGTGCGGCGACTGGCGCTAGTTATTGTGTCAATATTCTTTATTGTGCACGCGGGTAGTCCGAGATTATTCCGCAAATTATCAACTTGCCTCCTCCTCTGTCTTATAACTATTCTGTGCTATCTATTTGAACGAGTTAATCATATTAATGTTGTTGTGCGTTAAAGCGTGCATATGAATATATTATGATAGATTTATGATTATTGTTACTATGTATTAATCGCCTATTCCACCTGCTGAAGAAAACACGTAATATTCTCAACGACCTCGTGAGAGAATTAAATTTTATCGCAGCTACCATATGTATGTAAAATAAATATTGAATACTTACGTTCTCGTATAAATCGCTGGAATCGATGACATTTGTTATCGTCACATTAAAACTATTTTTTTTTTTCATTGTTCGTGTGGTAACCTTTTTAATTGTTGTCATGACTACGGTATTATATTTAGGATATATTAATTTTCTTATCTATAGATAAACATCTCTTAACTTCATAAAATGTTACTACTACACAATTAACTACGACAGAAATGTCTATAAGATTCCATGTTACTATTTACCCTAATTTCTAAAACTTAAGCTTGATAGCACAGAGCAAATTTTATTATATAATAGTCTGTGCAAGTCTCCAATAAGCTTCAAAATTAGTGTGCCTAAGTTATAAGCTGTCAATCGCTCTGAACTAAGCACGGTCTTAGTGTGCGGTTAATAACACGTCTTAGGAGTTTCGAGCGATCCTTCATATGCAAAGCCTTACCATACATGCTCTATCAGCATAATACCCAGTTTCAAAGATACATCGTACCGAACCAATTTACCACGTTTCATACATAATTTACTATGCTAAACCTTGCAAGTATTATTGAATGTGTATTATTTATATAAATTTTATTAAAATTGTGCTATATTGTTCAGTTATTTTCATTAATCCTTATTTTGATTGGCAGTAAATTTTATTAGCGCTGATTTATACTAGCGCTAATGCAGCGTTAGTCCAGGCTCGAGTATAATAGGTATTCGTATGTTGTGATACCTAAATAAACTAATAATTTATAAATAGTTCACGAACTCTCAAGTGACTTACACGTATTATAGGTCTTCAACATATATCGAATGAGTTAAGTTGGAATGAGATAGAAACTACATGAGTTAAAGAATATTATGTACTGAAAGTATAATGTACACAGATTAGCTATTTATTCGTTAGTTTTTCTCTAAATGAATAAAGTAGTAAACGAGCAAAGGACACATGACTACTACCATCTATGACCATGGGATTTGAGTCGGACTGTCAAATTAAATGTTATTTTCATTTGGTCCAAATAGTATAATAATAATACTACTCGTTAGTAGTGGATGGTAGGACTGTAGAAATGTGTTATTTAAAAGTACTATCTTGAAACCCTTGTTCAACGGTGGTACAAAGGAAGAGTAGATGATGTACATGAAAATTATATTATTAGCACTAATGCATAAAAAGCACATAAGTTTGTCGGTCTGTCGTGCACATTTGCTAAAAGCGCCGTCGAAGTTTTGAGAGACCTTTCATATGCACGTCTTTATCGTCTTTATCGAGACCGGCACGGAGAACAGAGAAGACTAATCTTTTTTAAAATAGAACTCAACTATATTTCAATAAAACATATATAGATTTTATTTCAATACAATAAACAAAGAGATAACAAATGCAATGACAAGTCTTGGAAGTAATTATCGAGAACATTAACTCAACAAGTAATTTCCAAAATATGTATATTATCATATATGAAGACCATCCTCTTTCCTGTTACCTTTGGAAATTCAACATAAACTTATCAGTATAAGTAAGTAATATATTTCACTAAAAATAGGAACAAACCCGTTAACAAAATATATGTTTAATTAAAATCTTTCCTGTTTAATAAGGTCACTTCGGTTCATTATACTTTTATCTGTATAAAATTCTTACAAGAAACTAATAAAAAAATATTTATTACACATTGTTTTCCAACTCATCATGCAGGGGAAAATTTAGAGATAAAAGAAACCCTGTAGAAGAAGTTGCTCATGTCTCAAATATCTACGTATTTGGTTCAACATGATAACTACCTACACCATTGTTTCAAGCAACAGTCTGTGAAGTGGAGATAGCCCTAATTGTAGCAATCTCCGGTAGGACAGGTGAGAATACTAAAATGTATGTGTAATAATATGTATTACAAATACATACTTGCATTAAATTAAATAAACAATTTATTATTGGCCATTGACTCATTTTCAATGTCTACCATGAGACGGATTGTTCTCAATAAGTAGCACAGAGGAAAGATTTATTTATGCGTCGTGTTTGACATTAGAA
>DWFT01001044.1:0-10127 GCA_018246795.1 Microceris patrobas patrobas
GCCATAAACTGGTCCCAGATCCAGACTCCAAGTCACTACTAGAAATTCTAAATTAGAAAAATCCAATAGTATCTGACCCGGGATTTGAACCCAGGACTTCCCAATCGACAGTCACGCAACCACTCTACCAACGAGGAAGTCAAAATAAGATAATTTATATACATTCCTTGTGCGTTATAGTATATTCGTCGGTTACCGTTTCTAAAAAAACAAAGAGAAAAAAATTATACATGTAAATACTTACATAATTGCACACCTATTTCATTAACTGTTCACAAGTCGAGAGCATATTATTATTCAGTAACGAATGAAAGTTAAATGTATATTATGAAATGTAAATAGAAGTATTAGAATATAATGAGAGGTTGTAACGTGTGGCATCCCACTTGGCTCCCACCTTGCACTCGGGTGCCAAGCGCACGGTCAAGGGTGAAACTGGTCGACAGCAGCGAACAACGTTGCATAACGTATGAAGAAATACAAATTATCAATACATTTTATCACCGATATTCTGATATTGCTTTCGTTGTCGGTATATGTATGATTCTCAATTTTGGTTGAAATTTTGCGTACTGTACATACAGTTCTCAACACATGAGATAAATTATATATATTTCCTTTATTGGAAACCAAGCCGGGATTTCTTGGGATCACTTGGGATATACACATGGACGTCAACTTTATTGTAGTAAAAATTACTTCAATAATTTCTCGGTACAATAACATTATTCAACAACGGACCTCAGCACGTAGGATTGTGGTCGCCTTCTGCTGCTCACAGTCTTGCGAACGTACTGAGTGACTCATTGGCGTGAGTCATTTGGTTCTGATTTAGGATGTAGGTACGCGTGGACGTGAACAATGAAGGTATTTCAGCATGTACTCTCCATTGCCAGAAAAATGTTCGATGCAGCTGTAACTTGTGACTTGATGGATTTTGGTTGCTATTATTACCTTGTTATACCTATTCAATTCATCATTAAATTCCTTTTATATCTCCTCACATATTGAAAAAGTTTGAGTTATTTCTCTTTGATTTATATAAATTTCGTTTATCGCATTCTTAGAGGTATTGGTTGGACCTTTAGAATATATATCTCCTTTCTAAAGAAATGGCTTTTATTATAAAGAATTACCAATTCGATCTGCAATGTTCCTTTATTAATCTTAGGTTTTCCACGTTTCTATCTTATTACATTTTTATCTATCTTATAGACGACCAATATAAATAGTACTACAATAAATAAATCAGCAACATATTAACATTGTACGTATCCTTGCTTCTTTGAACTGTGAATCATCAATCACACCGATAATGAGCCGACGACACCCTTTGTTTTCCGCGCTGACACTGACTCATAGGAAATCGCGCCTTACGCTTACGGACAAAATGTCACAAAGGTTCGACGCGACCACCGCGAGAAGTGTCTCGTCGTATCAATCGGTGTATCAATTGTTAAGAATCGATGCTGACGATTACGACGATATATTTACTGTTACCATTGTAATTATTATAACGGTTTTATCGTAGCGTTCTCACTATTTGTATCGAATTGTTTTGTCACGTTTTGACTGAACATTAACTCTTTTCAAATTGAAGAGATAGCAATCACTTTATCATCCATGTCACAAAAAAGCTCTTGCACACCATAAAGCAATAAAATTGTGCGTACAAAAATAACCTTATACTTTTAGCGTCGAGGTGGCCAAGAGACTTCTAATAATGACACCGATTTCTCCATCAATTCTTGTATTATTGATTATTTATTTGCATCGAACGGATCTATTAAATAACACGTCTAATGTAAACAGTAGATTCTACATTTGAATCCACGAGCACCCTTCCGCTGACTCTAAAAGAAATCCAGCGGTATTCGATATACAATTTAAAATTTAACCATGGGTTGCGTGAAACGTATTAGCGGTTGGCCGCACTGATGAATGTGATGGTAAAGTGATTTCCCTACGATTACCACTTGTCGGTCGCGAGTACGTGTTCCGAATCGCCTCCGAAACGATCGCCTAGATGTTTGTCCAACTTTCACTGTCATTAGACGTTCGATCAACAACTGCTATGTAAATGTTGTGTTATGCAAGTAATACGAGTGAATATTTAGTCAGCTTATGATTTCAATAAGGGATAGTAAGAATACTGGGACAAATGAAAGAATACATGCTTCTGAGAAAATAAAGGAATGTTCTAGAAATGTAATGGTATTTGAATAAGGTATGTAAAAGGCTTAATAACTTCATATACTTCTTATATAAAAGTATAGAGTTAAGTGATTATGAATAGTGCTGATTATAAATGTACCGGCTTAACTCACGTGTGTTTTTCGCGATGGCTCGACTAGTTTCGGACCTGTACGAGGTCCTTCCTAATAAGTTCCCGGTGTTTGCAGCGAGGTCGTGAAGGAGAAGGTGAACCAACTACATGGAAATGACCTGACTCTGACCACTTTAAGGAGAGTAGGGTTAGCAATGGAAAAGAAACTGGAAACAGAATAGGTCTGCGACTAAACCAAGCCTTTACTCTCAACGAAGTTGTAGAAGCCTTCAAATTATTAAAATCAAATGGATTCAGTATCGTAGTAGTCGACAGGTGGGGTGATACTGATGATTTGTTCCTGGCTGATCTGGTAGTCGTGCTTTCGATAGGACAAGTGAAATGTGGAGTTCCCGTGCGCTATGAGCGCGTCGGCAAATACAATCAAATTCTCAGAACTGAAGAGGAATTGGGGGCTCTATGTAAATACGCAGGAAAGAACTATCGTATCCAAAATGAAAGTTTTGGCAATAAAAATATCTACCAAAGTCTCTAAGTCCACTAAATCTCAGAAATTTAAAAGTCTTGCGTTTGTCACGTAATATCAAAATATTTATCAAACGGATTTTACTACCTAATAATTTCCTACGTTTCACAGCTCGTATTTGTATTAAGGCAGCGCCATGGCATATGTGGTGGTTACCTGTCACATGACACGCAATGCCCGGCGTTTGCAGCAAGGTCGAGACGGAGACTGACCGTTGCCGTCGCGACCTCGCTGCAAACGTCGGGAGCTCATGAGGAAGGACCTCGTACAGGTCCGAAACTAGTCGGGCCATCCCGAAAAATACACGTGAGTTAAGCCGTTACATTTATAATCATATATATAAATACTCACGAAACATTTAATAGTAAAATGAATATTGCTCTACAAATTACCGTTGAGTATCGTAAGATCAGGATATAAAAGAAAATATTCATAATTGTAATTCTAATGTATATTACAATGCTACTAAGTACTTCGTGTATATTTAGAAAGGTTATAAATAGAACATTAAAAGTCCGAAGTGAAGGGATGGTATAGATATTAAGTCGTTATTTACATAGTTAAAATGGAGATTCATTTATCTATAAGCGTAAGGTTTTAAGCGTTTCTACTCGCGACTACTGCAGGCTGAATAGACGCTTTGTTTTAACAAACTTGTATGCTATAAAACTCGCTCTGTTCCGGCCCACTTGTACTCTGTAAGGATCTCAAGCGAAAGAAAGGATGTTTATGGGCTCTTTCTACAGTCGGAGGGGGTCGCTTTCCAACTTTAGCTCAGGCGACAATTACAAAAAAATATCTACCTCCACTTGCTTACTTAATATTTAAAAATAGAAGGTACGGCGTGGCGGAGTACCCAATGTGAGCGTAAAAGTAATTTTTATGGATTTTTGACTGTGATGTATTTTTGATCTTAGATATTCTGAGTTTGTAAAGCCACGTTTGGCCAGCATGGCAGACTATGGCTTTAATCCTTCTCATTCTGATAAGAGACTCGTATCTAAAATTAAAACCATAAATGATGGTTAGGCTTTCTGTTGATTTATAATTGCTGAAATATTATTACATTCGCCTTCAGTAACGGACTCAACGTATGAGTTTAACTCATGTTCTATGAGTTTCCACCGTTTGAGCAATCTGTCACGTTTTTGCTGCCCAAAAATAGTGACCTCATCGCGATTACATCTAGAATCTTGATGTCTCTGGCAAAAGTCTGCAACATGCTCGCACGTCGTCAGGAAAATATTAGGCATTGAATTGCAATTGTCCCGGATAGACGCGAAGTTGAAAACAAGGTCGGTCGTCCTTATACAGCTCATTCGTTGCGCTTGCAATAAAAATAATTAAAACGGTTGCGCGATCAACTTTAATGTTGAGATGTCTGCACTTGTTTCTGGTTCATCGATGGATTAGTTGGTCGTTTTGCGACCTGTTTGCAAACCCTATATATTTCTGTTTAAGATTAATCCAAAGGATAGTGTTTTATTTCAGATGCAGTTAATTAATCTTACTGGTCTTAGTTTTACTTTATGTGTTTTTTCGTTATCTTCGTTTAATGTACTTACTACCAGTGGTGGTCGATATTGTAATTTTTTTGTATCAAATATTGTATCAAATATTTATCACATATACTATTTTTATTTTGTCCTTTATCTTCTTAGGGCTTTTTTGCCTTTTTTAAATTTGGTTTCTGATATCGTGGAGGAGTTGTTCAGTGTGCAAGTAACATTTACTTCGGTTACTAAATGGATACTTTATTGCAACTCTAATCCATCTTTAAGTGTTTCTTAATATCTTTCATGCGCTGGTGTTGTCAAGATAAACATAAATGTAGCGGTCCTTAGTATCAATAGGGAAATGTAATCTCACCCATCTGTGCGTGTCCCGTATGGGTTGATAGTAATAATTTATTTAATTACTCATTCATTCATTATTATTCATTCTCATTGTTACAGAGTTCATCAGATTCAGTGCTGACGACGGGGTCGATCTCGGAGCGCATCAGCAACCTGCAGCAGGTGTCGGAGCAGGCCTTGCCGCACAATGTTGCCACTACGCTCCACCGGAACAAGAGCTCGCTGCATTCTACATCACAAGCCGCTTTGGGTGAGAAAGAGACTGATAGGAAGTGAGAGAGATAGAGAGTCTTATTATCTGCAAGGTCCGTGTTTAGAGGTCCATGAATCATTGATTTAATAAAAACGATGAGATTTCGGTGAAGATAAGTGCAATGTCAGACTATACAAACCAATACCTTACTCTTCCCACTTTGAGAGCTAACCCGTGTCCATTAGTGAAGCGATATACGAGTAAGAGTTCATGACCGATATATTCATAGTAAATCTTGTACCACTTTCGTTCAGTCAATGTTCAACAATCCTTGAAACGCGACTATCGCATTTGATCCAGAACTAATGGAGGTATGGCAAATCGATTAGATCTCTGTCAATCCCATTATATAAGTAGATATGCTCAACGTCTCTATAAACAACGGTGGCATATGCGAAAAAAAATCCATAAAACGACAATTTTAGTCTTAAAAATTTTGCAATTTTTGTGTCTTACCTAATGATAGATAATGTTAACCTCCACGCTTACTTTAAATACTGAAGCCTAACATTTATACTAAAGCTATATAATACATTATATAAATAATTTTATAATTAAATAGGAATTTCGTTCAGGTTGGTTGGTTATATACATGTGAAAGAAGTTACATTACAGTGATGTAATCTAAATTAAACACTCGATCTTGACACACGTGCGTATCCACACAGCAACAAACTAAATTTGTTTTACTGATTTACGTGAACTATTAGTAGTGTATATGTGTTTTAAAACAGTGTTAACATCAGTACTTGTTTTTCCGTATTAAATACAGCCCTAGATAACAATTAAATTACATAAAATCAGTGATTAATGAACGTGTTTACAATTGTTTCTAACGAAATACCCATAAGAATCGGCTTTGTGCATGACCTACGACAACTCGCGAACGCCCAGCCATAAACGGCGACCTTACATTTGATCGAAATAATTTTATTTTGAGGGACTCCAGCTTAGTTCCGCTGCGTACGCGCTGATACATTGTTTACACGGTCGTCAATTAAACCACAGGTATGCCAAAATTGCCGCGCTCGCCTCCTTTTACTCCTGTTCCTGACCCAGATAAAAAACTTCAGACTTCAGTTTCTTCAGAATCTGAAACCCCGAACATAACTCGTAGAGGTAAACACCTCCCCCCTGAAGTCCCTTTAAAGACGGAATCGAAGGTACCTCATCATAAAATATTGGAGCTACTTACAACCTGGAAAACTGATTAAGATGTACTACTTCAAAAACTAACTTCTGAAATTGCGGAAACCAAACAGCAAAACGCGGAAATTAAAAAAAAAACAAATTTAGAGACCCTCAAAACAATTGAACATTTGACACAAGATTATGAGTGTATAAAGAACTCATTTAAAAAACTGGAGAAGGAAAGTTTTGAACAGCGAGGTTGCATTTTGGAATTGGAGAAAAAAGTGGAGGATACACAGCACTTATCACGCTGTTCCTGCATCGAAATAAGAACCGTACCAGCAAATGACAAGGAAACTGTCACCCTTCTGACGGACAGTGTGCTTAAAACCTTTAGTGCTATACTACCGTCCGCTGAGCCCCTTGTATTGCGTGATGTTTACCGCCTGCCGGGTAATAAAGGATCAAACAGGCCCATAATAGTGGAGTTTCAAACTGTCACTAGTAGAAATCAGTTGCTGCAAGCATCTCGTACTTTCTACAAAGGATTGCCTAGATCTGCAAAATTAAATACTGGACAACATTGGTATTCCTGGTGTGCCAAAACAATATATGTGGCTGAATTCATACCTGGAAACCTACATAAGATATTTTATGGGGCCCGAAACTTTGCCAAAAAAAAACAATTATAATTATTGCTGGTATCGTAACGGGAAGATCTTTCTGCGCAAAAGTGAAGGAAGTGATTTGGTCTCAGTGAATTTTTTAAATTGTCTTGACAGCTTGCTACACTCGGATTAATCTCTTGTATGTTTCCTTTTTGCTTTTATTCGTGGAATTTGAATTTCTGTTTTCTCTAATTGCAATTATCGCATCTTGCTGTTTATCACCGTTTCCTTTGTTTACCTTATTTTATACATTCTTATTGGTAATAATCGCACTCATCATATACACAAACTTAATAATTTAATACTTGCATATATCATAGCCTTATATCACATGTTTAAACAAATACTTATTAAATAAATTTTTAAATAAATTTTTGTATTGTTTATTGTAATTGAGTAAAAACAACATCAATTATTATTGATCTTTTCGTTGATTTGGATCCTTTTGATAGGGCTAGCTCACATCTTTGCACATCGGAATCATGTACAAAATTACTTAATGATCCACCTAGTTCTATATATATAAAATGCATCTTAACATTCGTAGCGTCAATTGTAATTTTGATAGTTTTAGGGCATTTCTTTCAAGCACAAAATTTTTCTGTGATGTTATTATTCTAACAGAGTGCTGGCTTAAAATATCTACATCTATCCCAATGTTAGAAGGTTTATACAACCCATAGCTTGCAAAACCCCCAAAATTACAACGACGGTGTCATAATATTTGTCAAATCTACACTACCACCCACACACAGTCTCAGAACCATTTATGTCTGATGCTAGTTGTTTAATCTGCAGTCTGAATTACAGTAATCTCTCTGTCTTAGCTATTTACCGGTCCTCTTCTATGAGAAACTAAGATACATTTGTTAGTAGTTAAATGATACCTTGACCACGCTATCTGCTCAAAAGAATAAAGTTATTGTGGGAGACATCAATATCAATATAAACCCAAATAATGTAACTTCTCAAGCTGCTAACTACTTAAATTAAATTGCCTAGCATGACCTCACTTCCTCACATTCATTGCCAACCCATGATAACTCCTGCTTAGATCACGTAATGAATAAAACAAACTTAAAAACTGTAACCTTGGTATTTGATACTTAAATGACTGACTATAAACCCACTTTCATTTATATAGAATTTGAAACAATGCTCCATAAATCCAACTTTAAACGACCTGTTATTGATTACAAAGCTGTCGCTGGGAAGATTTCTAACATGGATTTTAATTCTATTATGAATGTTCATGAGACAAATAAAGCTGCCGAACTCCTAATATCTGCCATTATCTCTGTAGTTATAGATCATACTAAATTAGTTTATACAACTTCCAAACAAAGAATTCTTAAGCCCTGGATTACCAGAGGTCTACTAAGATGTATTCGTAATAGAGATAACTTAGGTTGGAAAGTAAAAAAAAAAGAGCCAGATAACTACACCCTTAAAGTTACCTACTTAAGATATCGAAACTTTTGCAATAAGCTACTTAAAAACTTCATTTCAAAAGATTGAGTTACAAAAAAACAAAAACAACGTGAAGGCTACCTGGAAAAGTATAAAAAATATCATTAATGCGAGTTTCAATCGTACTGCTGGATCGGAACTACTTAGTATTACTTCTAACAAAACCTCTTCTATTAATTATGTAAATAACTTTTTCAAAAATATAGGCAAAAACTTGGCTGAAAATCTTATCTCTAGCTCATGATCTAATGAGGGCTCCTATAACAGTCAACTAAGTAACTCCTTAGTATTATTATCTACCGATGAAACTGAAGTTCAGGGACTTATTGTCAACCTGCGATCAGATGCCTCCATAGGTTGGAATGGTATCCCCCCAAACTATTAGAAGCATGTCAATCGATTTTAGTGCCACTTATTACGCAGATCTGCAATACCTCCTTATCCTCCGTCTGCTTTCCTAAAGTATTTAAAAAGCTATTGTCCATCCAATTTTCAAGAGCGGCGACCGACACAATGTTACAAATTATGGGCCAATATCGATACTGCCAATTCTGGAGTTCTAGAAAAAAATCTCAATAATCGATTAGTCCGGTTCTTAGAAACGTACAAAATTCTTGCTACCAATCAATATGGATTCAGATCTGGTAAATCGACTAAAAATGCTGTTTCTTCACCCATCGACCATGTTGTTGAAAAGCTTGATCAAGAAAAGACGTGTTTAGGTATTTTCCTGGATCTATCAAAGGCCTTTGACACTGTGTCAGTTCCTCATCTTTTGTCCAAATTAGAAGCCATTGGAGTCCGTGGGCACAGTCTTAAAATCTTCCAAGACTACCTGAGCGATCGCACGCAATGCGTTAAAATAAATGACTTATGTAGTGACAGTACATCTATGCATTACGGTGTCCCAAAACGCTCAATGTTAGGGCCATCTTTGTTTTTAATTTATATCAACAGTCTTGTCAAACTACCTCTTGAAAATAGTTCAATTTTCACTTACGCAGATGATACTACGCTAGTTATTCATGACGATAATTTGGTCTGAAACTATAATACATTCAGTTACAGCATTAAATCAGTGTTAACCCGACTGTCTAATAATCTTCTTACTGTAAATCTTACAAAAAGCGTTTTCGTACCTTTCTCCTTGAAGTCCACCTCATTGCCTTCTACTGATTCTTTTGTGTTGAAGGCCCATTCCTGCAGTCTCTCTGTTTCGCAATGCCATTTCCCGCAGCTTAAAAGATCCAACAGTACTAAGTACCTTGGAGTCCAAATTGACAGTTTATTAAATTGGAAAGTAAACCTTAACAGTCTCACAGCACGAGTTCGTAAACTCATTTACATTTTTAAAACACTTAAATATTCTGCTGACTTTGACACGCTGAAGACTGTATATTATGCCCTATGCCAGTCCCTACTTATTTATTGCATAACTGCACGGGGTGGAGCATCAAAAACATATCTACTTCAACTAGAGCGAGCGCAGAGAGCGGTCCTTAAGGTCATGACATTTAAGCCCTTCAGATATTCTACGAAAGTTTTATATAACGATCGTCAAGTTCTCTCAGTATGACAGCTCTTTATTCTCCAAACGGTTCTTCGCAAACATACCTCATTACCTTATGATTCCAATGCTGTTAAAAATCGACGCTTCTTAACATCCCTAGCCAAACGGAATTTTTATGTAATAGGTTGTCACTTATACAATACACTGAATAAACACTGCAATATTTTTCCTTTGAATAACAGAGAGTGCAAAGTGAAGGTTTATAACTGGCTGCACAAAAAAACTTATGACGAAACGGAGACCCTAATGAAGTTACAATACTTGTAACGTAGTTAATAGGTCAATATTATCACTAACACACACACACACACATACGCACACACACATACACACACACACTGACGCGCGCACTAACACACGGTCTCA
>DWFT01001045.1:0-10125 GCA_018246795.1 Microceris patrobas patrobas
ACACTCTTTCCCAACGCGACGCCCTCCCGCGAGTAGAACTCTCTGTCAAAGATCTATTAACTTCTATTTATTAGGGTCACCCTCCAGATCTAGACACCTAACATACGGTATTCAAAATCAACGATAAGTCTAAAAAAATATTGCAGTCTTACCTATTGGTATTGAACAAAATATAAAATCGTTTTTATGACTTAGTTGTGTTTTTGGTAGTTATTAGCCCTGAAAGCTACGTGGAGTGTTGTGGGTTCGATTTCTATCCAAGGAATATACGTGTGATGATCACATGAATTTGTTTCTGTATTGGTTCTGTTTTGTGTCGGAGAAAAAATGATTAATGAACGTATGTAGTTACAAATTCATGTACCTACTTATATTATATTGTAAGCAGCTGTCTAATCACTATATCATAAAATCTGGCCTTGTTCGTAATTAGAGGGCCGTGTAAAATAAACTGAAAATAAAATATTCTACTATTCTATACTGCAACATTGGTTAAGCGAAAAACACGAAAACAAATACGGCTACAAAACTTTATAATACTGAACGTACATTCGTTGCCAGTTAATTTATTTACGTCCATAATTCTGAAAACATTTCCAAGCTAAAATATGTGAAGTTTTGAATTTAATGCCATGTAGCTATTACGAAGCTGACGTTTCAAATTAATTTTGCGAATGGCTGCCTGTTTGTGCAATGCAATTTTAATCACAGCTTTTACCGCGCGAATATGTAATTCCTTTTGGATTTCAGCTGTTCATTTTCAGGAGAGGTAACAAAGTTGTTCGTAACATAATTGGACTTTAACTGGGTTGATGCAAAGCGTAGAGAAAGAAATTTAAATGTGTCTATTTTTAGAATATCGACTTTTAAATTTGGAAAGTATTTAAAACTCACTTCCTTTTTTTTCGTTCCCGATATTATTGTTGTTATTAATAATCATTATTAATTAAGTAATATTACTATGTCATAAATAATATAATCAAAGATCAGCAAGTAATAAAATTAGCAATAATTTATATAGTAAGTATAATGTAGTGGAATGAATTTTCATAGTATGATATGTATTTCTGGTTCTATTTTCATACATTCAAAAGTATTAAAAAGTATCAGCATGATTTTTTTTTTCAATTTTCAAATACTTTATATTATTCCTTATTACTTAGTCTAACCATAAACTTTACTTCTTATTTCTGGTCTACTGACAAATACTTACAACTATAGCCTATTTTCGACTTAGTCTAGAAACAAATTGTGTTACACACAAATTAGATGACCTGTTCATAATAGTATGTAGGTATTTGTGGTTTGTTACTAATTTACAAAATCCATTATGAAGTGTTCAAGATGACCGATATCGGTTACCAGCGTGCAAGTAATTGCCTACTGGCTGGCATCAGCACGACTCCGTTCATTATAAAGTTTATCAACTAAAATCCTTAAGCAGTTTCAAAGTAACTTCCAGAAGGTTCTTTGTGGAATTTGTTTCCGTTTAAAATAATTGTTGCTCTGAGAGTTGAGTTATATTAACAAACTCGTAATTGGAAAAGTAAAAAAGATTGTTCTGAAAGAAACTCGATGAATTATTTTAAAAATTAAAAACTTATTATTATCATGTGACTTTTAGCATTATATACTTCATGAAATTATTAAAAAAAAATAAACGTTTTATCACCGTCACTTAAACAATTACAATATCGTGTAGTTTATTAACGTTTGTGTAGAGCTTAAAAGAAATTTAACTGTACTTCAAATAAGTATCATGTACTATTCGGTTGTTCTTATTATTTTGTAGACATGCTATATCCCTTCCAAGGAAAGCAGAGAGCACTGGGTATAAAATATCTTTACAGACTTTGACTGATCTCCGTTTTCAGTTATGTAGGAAAAAACAGCACAGAAACGTTTGGTTGGCGACTGCTAAAAGTCGTGTTGATTGAGTCAATACTTCTGTCTCGACATCATTCATTTATTCATAACTTCATACATTTTCATAGCGCGACGTAAATGAATCGAATAATCAATATCAAAATGAACACGAAAGGCGCTGTCACTCAAAAGTCCCTCGAAGTATTGGCACTTAACAACGCAAACAGATCAATCTAAAACTGTGAATTAAGTGCGCTTCCCTCGACCACCCAACACGGAACTTCTTAGGACTTAATTGCAAAGTTAATAATGCTCTGTCATCAATGCTCAGTACAAAGAAACGAATAAAGAACATTTTGCAGACTCAATTTTTCTCCTTGGTCGAGGGTTTGCGAGCGCGACTGCTAATCGAGAGGTCCCAGGCTCAAATACCGGGTCCTACTGTTGGATTTGGATTTTTCTAACTATTCTTGTAGAAATTTCTACACGTAATTTGTGAAGCGCGGAAATGTATTACACTTTTCTGCCTTCCTCTTGGTCGATTACAGGCGTTACGTTACGTTTTAGCCAACTTGGGCATCATAAGGTCGGAACAATTATTTGTAAAAAATACCGTAAAGTCAGATAAAACAACAAAGGCTTTGCTAATTTCATTGGTCTAAGTCGGGTGCAACAAGGCAGTGACATAAAACCAATAAGCTTTAGTACGGCACCCCAGTGCCTACAATACTAACAGAAGATATCGATTTCGCTATCGAATATTCGGGTCTATTGAATTGACTACATTGCGTTCTACGTCGTACATATTCTTACGAATTCTAGCTAGAGATTTAGTTACATATATTCACTATATGAGCGTATGACCGCATTCTGCCCCCTTCGCGGCTGTATGTGGTGGAATTAGTGAAGATAATTGTTGTACGACTATTTATAACCCTCAGAATCTTCTTGAAGTATTTTGACGACTCCTTAAAAACTTGTCAGAGTGTCCACAAGAATAGACCAACGAACGAGCAGTGATCTTAAAATTTTTGATTTAAATCGTTTATAATATTAGTAAAAAATAATCCTTCGACTATATTATCTTTTTAATAGAGCGAAAAATTAAGCTGTGATTTCGATTGCATCGCAGTAGTGTACATGATATAACATCATCTTCATCGATGCGATACTCGTAATATATATGTTGTCCATACGTTTTATGAACTTTGCTCTACTCTCAGGTACATACCGCTTTTGTAGGTTTCTAGTTAGCGCAATGGTTATCATCATCAACTTTTTTACCTTTCTACTTTGGAACATAAGTCTCCCCGATAATAAAAAAGATTTTGGCTGTAATTTAACATACCAGCCAATTGCGGTTTGGTAGACTTCAATAATTAGTAAAAGTCAAGATTTGAACGACAAAATCGGAGGTCGTAAATCTGATACTAGAAACTATTGTATAACCAAATATCAATTTATTTCTATTTATCAATGTCGCTAATCTTAGTAACTTAAGTTAATATATGACAATAACTATCCATGCATAAATGAACAGAGGAATGTCAAGACCTGATCACTGTTGATTAGAATAATATGCTACGTTCGATTTATGATCACTAATTCGCGGCATGGATCTCATAGACAGACAGACATAAAGAGCAATGCATATAGACATATTGAAGTCCAGATCAAAAGAGGAAAGTATCGACAAATGCACAGACGTACATACTTATAGCCAGATTAACAAATAAATAGGTTGGTAAAATTAATCTGGTTATAGCATGCACTAAAGCTCATTTTATACATTGTGAACATATACGAGTACATGAATATTAAAAAACCGCTGTTAAACACTGACCTTGCTGTATGAATATTGATTAAACACGAATAACAATTAAGAGAAGATATTTGTGAAAGCGACGGATCACCAATAAACGGTGTAGCACAGTTTTGTCGAGATCAAAATCGCTTAGAAGCCATGTTCACGTGCCTTCAGATCGTATTTATGGCTGTAATCAAGTTTTTACGGCGGAAGCTAACAGCGATGATAGTTTCATGAAATTTCAGGGAAACCGAAAAATTTTTACCTTCATTCTATACATTATGTATAAGTCTTGCTTATCTGTTTTGAACCTTATGTCGTATACTCTAAAGTAGAAAATTATTTACACATTATATCTTGATATGAATAAACACATTAAAGTAGAATATAAGTAGGTAGCACGTGTAATACAGCTTGTGGATTACAGTATCTCGTGGTTAATTCATATTTTAATCATTACAATTTACCTTATATTAATATATATTGTAATGATTAAAATATTAATGCCTATCGTGAACTTAAATAGTTTCTCTTTATCCTAATATTAGACAAGGGCTTAAAATACCCACTGGAACAACACCGGAAATTAGATACCTTCCGCTTCGATTCCTCGATTACTATTTAATGTAATTTTTAAAATTTCCTTTTATTTTGATTTATTTTTCATAGAGGTTTCATTTTGCATTAAATTTGTTTTGCCTTTAATTAATTATTAGTAATTAAATACTCGATTATTAAATCATTGAACATCGATGAACAATATTATTACAGTGATCAAAGGATATTCTCTAGAATCATTAGCATCTCGGCATTAATTCTTGGAGACATAATTACATTTTTTTATCGAGAATTAATGAATGAAATAGACACTACTTTATTATTGTCTATTAGCGAGTTTCCATAGACGAAAGACACTTTAGAAAATCCTGAAAACATGGTGCATTGTACACATATCAGTAAAAATCATAACATAACATCACACTGGTTTCTCCAAAGGGGTAGGCATAGGAGAGTAGTTCTCCCACGTTTCACCAGTCAGCTATACCTCCCATGAAATAGTAAAAATCAAAAGGTTGTTGCAAAGGGGTAGTAAAAAGTGAATAAATTTTCGTTATGTTTATTTGTAGGCATCTCACGTCCGGAACACACTGTAGCGTTTGTTTTGTTTGAATAACATGTAACATACAAGTCTCGGTTGTACTGACAGATGTGTTATGGCCTCCGCAATAGCGGAATGTTTATTGTCTTGACGAAACGTCGTCAAAATATTGGGTTAGGGTGGATTATATCAACGTAGTATGTGTATCTTTAATATACTGAGTTAATAAGTGGCTGACTGTGAAAATAGTTTTAAACCTCGTAGCTATTATATATGTAAAGTTTTAAGTCATATGTGATTATATACATATTTCGATATATTGGGAATATAGCCCAACTGATTAACAAGCTGAAGTGGCAGTATGCTGGTTGGAGTTGGGGTAAACGTGTTCTAGAACGGAGACCATACCTTGCCAAACGTGGCGTAGGATACCCCCCAGCTGGGTGGAGTGACGATCTTATATGCAAACCGGTTGACAGGAGTAGAATATAAAAACCTAAACATTGATTTCAGTGGCGTGCTATTGGAGAGACCTATGTCCAGCAGCGGGATGGGAACGGGTTAATGATGATACTCGTATGTTAATATGTATGTACTCGTAGTTAGTTGTCCAATTAAAGTTAAACATATTTTAGCTATTGTCATTATGTACCAGAAGTTCAGTCATTGATTTCCTGCAAAACTCGATAAGATACGTAGCTATGTGTCTAACTTTGTGTCGCTGTCATTGTATGGGTTCCTGTCAAGAACTATCCAGTAATGAAACCATATAGATGTTCTATTAAAGGATTCTCCGCCGCGAACTCACTGCAATCGGCATGAGCTTATGAAGAGGGATCTCAACTACGTTTGAAACTTGTCAGGCTATTGTTATGTATACCTAAACTGACATGTATAGAATAGCTAGAAAATACTTGGATAAAGCATAAGAACATATATTTTAAAACCACTTACGTCCATCTCAATTATTCAAAGCCTCTACTTAAAGACTTCACACATTTTTAGCTCTGGTTATATAATATGTAATAACATAAATACTTGTCCTTACTACGCAGGTTGTAGTTAAGAATTAATGCTCTATTTAACCTATCATTGTTACTAACTACCCTACCTAGACTTGTTATACTAATCAAGCGCTGTTTTTACGATTAATGTTCACCGCCCGAATTAATAGTTAAAGTTCAGTAATATGATTGCACAGTAATGTAAGACTCTTTCTTCAACATATTTAACCATAATATTCTTATTATAGGTACCACCTTCAAATGCTAATAACATGTGGGAATTGCACAAGAGTGAAAATAGTTGGTTTTGGAACTATAAGGGAATTTTTACAATTTGAGTAACCGTGATGTACCCAAAGAAATGCTGACTAAGAAGTTAATCTATTCACGCATATCTTGAAAAATTAAAAATTGTACGAATGGGAAAAACGCAAAAGGAATTTGAACCAAAACTTTTTGAACTAGAATATTTACTTCTGCTAGCGATAGGAAACATAGAGCTTTATTGCGTTCGTTCCACGGATAATTTATATGGACAAGCAGCAAACTGCTTGTTCGGAGCGAGTGAGGGAATAACCCGAGTGAACTAGATTGGAAATTGTTACCGACGAGATTTCTTTAAAGAGAGAATTGTTCCACGAGGTTAAGAGAATCAAGTTTCGTCTACAGCTGTTTCAATTTTCTTCCAATTTGTTTGCTTGTTTCTCAGAAACTCGAATTCGGTAGCTGATGCAAGTTTTCTGGAATCTTCCTTCATGTAAAGTACGGTATGTTTATTATGTTTCAGTGATAAATAAATATTATCAGCAGATAGATTATCGTCATCAGCCTATCTTAGTCCACTGCTGGACATAGGCCTCCCCCAAAAGAAGGTTTATGCCCGTAATCTCTACGCTGGGCATGCGGGTTGGACATCGCAGGGCACAGCTTTTCGCTCTGCCGACGCTACTGCCCGTCGGCAGCGAGGGCATTTAGCCGTGCCTATTTAGGCTGCGCTATACCACAATCAGCCGGTCGCCAGAGCTGGATTATAATATGTTGCAAATTATAATATGTTGTAAATAGATACGATACTATCAAAGGTTTTAATTTTTTCGGAAAGCCGAAAGCTGCAAGTGCATACATCCCTAATAATATCCTCCCTCAGTCAACCTTGGATGATTGGTCGGACTGACCTCGCTAAAATCGCTGGAGCTCATGAAGACATTCAGAGGATAAGCTCAAACGTTTGATTATTCTGAAAAAAATTAAGTAGATTAAGCTAGTAATGAAATCATACTCATGATCATCAGTATAGACTTCCCTGAGGGACTTTAACCCATTGCCCATAACGGCCGTGCGATATAGGATTGATCGGGCCATAAATTATTAAATTTCGAATTCGCTTAAAAACTTATATCAGAATTACATTAAGTCAATAATGTTGTGAATTTAAAAGTTGCTCAAACCATCAGTGACATCCTGCTAGCGGAATTTCGCTGAATTTAATGGAATATTGCGTGATGTAATAATTTTCACTCGGTTAATGTGTAATGTAATGACAAATTGGATTTGGAGGTATCCGTGCGTGCAGATGAATACAACATGGAACCGGTAATAGTCGCTAACAGGCTTTGCCCTATATATATATATATATGTACGTCTGCTTGTATGGCACATGTATGTAATTATGGAAGTACATAAAATGGATGTTTCTGTTGTATTGTATTGTATCAGTGCCGTGATGGAGAAATAATATATTCCCGACGCTATACTGGGATACCAGGGTGTTGAAAGAGACAACCAAGCTGTGTGCTGGCAGATCGTGGCATAGTCTGCTTAGATATGGCTAACGACCTGACCGCTGACGTGCTAAGTTCCAGGGAGGCCTACGTCACAACATGTGCAAACATGCACACATACATATGAAAGTAATTCCTTATGTATATTGTTACGCCAGGTTACTTATGCGCGGCAGAAAAAGTTAACATGTTCATTTGTAGTAAGCATTACTTATCATTCGTTCTTTTGATTAAAATAAAGTGTAACGTTCCTCATATAATATCAAATATTATAACAAGACGAGTCCACACACAAATCTTGAAAGTTATTTATAATGTCTCAGACTAGATATCACTTTTTGGAAAATATTTGCCGAACTGGCCCTGAGCTTTATGTATTTTAATATAATCTTTAATTTATTCCAGAGCGGGGGCATAAAGTTAAAAGATAAATTTGTCCATAGACTTAAATATACACTGCAAAGTGCTGATGAAGTAAAGTTTGAATTTTGTTACTCTTTGTAACAGTAATACTAACAATAAGTTATGTTTTGCCTGTGTATTATTGACAATTCTGTAATTTGTGTAATTATAATTATTTTATGACGCCAAATCCCTTACAGTTTGGACAAGGTCCCAGTGTCAAATATCTCAATCCTTAGAGTAGTTAATGAGTTAATGTGATTGGTCAACTCCATACTCGGCGTGATGACCTCACTTTATCCATGTATATAATACTTAAGTAATGATATTCTTACATAACTTATAACATAAATACAGTAAAAGTTTACTAAGTCCTATAAAAATTTCGAACCCTTCGTACCGACTTAACGGAGATGTGGTGTTACGTTCAGCACGAACTACGAAACGTTATTTAATATGCGTTGTTTTCCAAAATTACTACTTAGATTATGGAATACTTGTTTTTATATTTGTTTTGACGAGTACGGTACACAGCTAATTACCTGGTAAGTTAAGAAAAGTTAAAAAAAATATATTGCAATGCACAATACACAATAATAAAAACTATAGATGTAGTAAATAACCACAATGTCAACTGTCTTATCCTTTCTTTTCTTTATATTAAATAAACATGGAAGAATGTCGCGAACTTCAATCAAGTTTCCACATGAATCCGTTAACAAAATGGCACATATTCACAAGGTCATACGCCCGCGCGTAATTGTTCAAATAAAAACAGAACGAGCCTTGCCGAGGCTATTTGCACAGAAATGTCACTGCTTAATGTCGCATTCTAAAGAAGTTTCGTAAGCGGGCACGAGTTATGTGTCCATTGTTAACGCGGATTGTGTAGGATTTCGTAATTAAAATCCTTTGTCCGCGCACTGTAATAATTTTATACACGTCTCTTTTCGTAGCAAATGTTTTGTAACTATTGAAATAACATGATTTACAGCGTATATGTGTACCTAAAGTATTCAAATGGTATAATAGGTTGTATAATTGATAAGTTGTTGGTTCTGCTGTAGGTTTTAGTGCAGTAAAAAATCCACCTAACTCTGTACCTTTCGCAGGGTACCTGTGTATCTTATAAAGGTGTTTATCCTGACATAAATAAATAACACCACGCCCGTAATCCACGAATAACTACGAGTAAACATAGGAATGTAATATACTCCCAAGTTTAACCAGTGTACATTTCACAAAAGAAAATTGCATTATTTGACGTATGAATAACTGTCTCATCCAAATTCGTATAGAATAAAGTGAGTATCATGCAGTGCCTTAAACGGGAGCCCGCATAGCTTGTTCGAAATCTTCTCAAAGGAAGATATGGGAATGTCACGTTTCACGAGGAAGTTTGCGTACACCGTGGAAAGTTTGTCCAAGTTAGTAATTCGCACTTCTCTTTACCGCTTCAGAAACGCACTTGTCGCTAGGGAAAATTCGGCCCGTTATAATTTAACGAGTTCTTAAAGAAGGCATCACGTACTATGATTCATCATTATGTCATTCGATATTCATGATGCTCATGTAAAGTACCGATTTGCGTTCATATGTTCCTATTACGACTACGATTCCAAAACGGGTTACTCTAAATTTTTTAGATCTTTGTAACATGAAGCCAAAGTATTGATAGCGTAGAGGTTTATAATCATCATCATCATCATGATCGGTCTTTTTCATTCCACTGCTGGGCTTAGGTCTCTCGTAATGAGTTTGCCGCATCTAGCCCTACAATACAGCCTCCTATCTCAGGTGTTCTCGGCTCAAATCCTCACGTACAGTTCTGTGCAAAAAGAATGTGTCTTTTATAAGCACAGGCTTAACTCAAGTTTAATTTTCGGGATAGGCCGAATAGTTTCGAACCTATACGAGGCCCTCTTCATGAGTTTACTCGTATGTCGACTGCTCTGAATGCTGCTTCCATTCTATAAAGAAACTTGGGGTCAATACAGAAATAATGAAAAGGACGAAAGGACAAAACCAAAAAAGAAAGTAAAAACTATAAGGCGGTGTAATGCATTTTTGCTGGTCACATACGGTGTAAGGGGTTCTAACCACCATCTCAGGAACCCAAGCCAGCCCCCTTTGGGAGGCCTATATCCAGCAATGGACTAAGAAAGG
>DWFT01001046.1:0-10115 GCA_018246795.1 Microceris patrobas patrobas
CATCAGATACGTTACTGTTCGTTTGATTTTCTTTTAAAGTACAAAATGACAAAATTATTATAAGATGACTCAGTTATTGGTGCAAGTTTCGTGTTTAATATATGACTGTCACTTCTTTCAAGTCATGTGGAAACTACCAGAAATTCTGCTCGAGTTTTGTTAATATGATATATTATATGACCACCGAACGGATTTTATTGTCTACATAAAATCATTCTCGATTAAAGTTAATATGTTGAGAAACTAACTTGCAATTAAATGCTTCGTTGAAAGGATATATTTTATAAATATTGTTTTATGAAGCATAGATTATAATTATTCACTTGATGTAATTATCATTTATGAATACGAGCTTCGCTGCTTCCAAAAGTTACTTAACTTCATTTCAAATTCTGAAACTGTGAGCCGAACAGCTGACGATCTGTTTCCATTTCCAAACAGGAGGAGATGAACTGAAGATTATATTTGACGCTTTCACTGTTTGTCTCGACGTGGAACAAGAAATTAATGAAATGTCTGCTTTGATTTCTATGGAACTGCCCATGTGACATTTCAAATGACATTGCAGTTCATTTGACACGAACAATTGCAATGTGTTCACAAAGTTTAAAACAAACATTTGTTGAAATTTGTTGTTGTTGAAATTTGTTGAGATTTGTTGAAAATTCAGTAGGTATTATTGATTTAATTTTGAAATTAATTTCTTTGTGTTTAAATACTATGACCTGGCATGCAAGTAGATGAAACAACTAATTATATGTTTTCACTATTGCTTACGAACGTGTCAAAAATCAGAGATTTTGACAGGTGGGAAAATTATATTTGGGCTGTGATACCGTTTAAAATACGATACGAAACCAGTTCACTGTTCTCGAAAACCAAACATGGATATACACACATATATGTATATATACGCGTGTAAATACGGAGAACTTGAAATACAAACAATAGGCTGAACGCGATCGCTTCCAGACAACTCCAAGGTTATAAGTTCGTGTTGTTGTTTATGATTGGCAAGGTTTAACGGTTACGTGACTATATAACAATAATAAGAATATACGAGTACGTCTATAATGTTATTATCACATCGTCACGCTATGTTATTTAAGAGGTAGACAGAGAACGCTGAAACGAAATGTACTTTGACAAAAGTATGTAGACAGACCTGAAATGATTCTTCCCAATTCATTTCTCTCTTCGTAGATATACGTAATGGTCATAAAATAAAATTGTTGGCAATGAATCATCATAGATTTTTTTATTGATATATAGGTACTCGTACCAAATGAAAACCGTTAAACATCATCATCATCATCGTCAGCCTCTAGATATCCACTGCTGGACATAAGCCTCCCCTAATCGGTGCCGCTCCTTCCGGTCCTCAGACCTTCTGGTAGTCGTCAGACCTTCTGGTAGGAGGGCGATATATATTTTTTAAATTATAAAGTTTACTTGCCTGACTCGTTGGTCGAGTGGTTGCAAGTGTGATTTTTCTAGTTTCAAATTTCGAGTAGTGAGTCGGGAGTCTGGATATGTGCACGGTGTATGGCAATAGGTTCACCACATATTCCATGGGACGTAAAACGTAAATGGTGAATCGTGGAAGTGCACTACACGCCTCTGCCCACCTCTTCGGGGGTTACAGACGTGCTGTTATGTTTTTTGTAAAGTTAATGTACAAAAATCCGTTTGAAAGTGGCTATCTTGCAGTTCTACGCAAGGTCCAAAGGGTAGGCAGAGAGCACCGTTTATTTTTCGATTTATCCATAGAGGCTTTATATGATCAAAATAAGAGTTTTGAAATTGAGTGTCCGTTGTTGGTTTGTCTGTAAATTTGTATTAATGATTCCCATTACATTTACAGTAGGAATCCTATTACATATTCCTAATTTTAGTATCTAATACCAGTATTTAGTAGCGTATCCTGCTATACAACAGACCAGGAAGTGATGTCCGGCTGATTGCTATGTACCTACCACGGACTGCCCAATCATTATTGAATGCTCTGCCCGTGAACGGGCAGCAGCAGAGGCGGCCCCTTAT
Source organism: Microceris patrobas patrobas (assembly GCA_018246795.1). Lineage (NCBI taxonomy): Eukaryota > Metazoa > Arthropoda > Insecta > Lepidoptera > Hesperiidae > Microceris > Microceris patrobas. Next base: position 2,044 of record DWFT01001046.1, read on the forward strand.
CAGGAGTGGCCTAGTTCAGGTAGCCTGAATTGTGTTCATCAAGCTACGATTACAGAGCATTATTTGTTTTTAATTAGCAAAGTGAGCACACTCACCGACGTTCGCATCACAATATCAAAATGCTTTTACAACATTTACAAAGTCAACAAAAGCGAACATCAATAAATTCTTCAATTTATATCAAACAAAAACGCTGCTTTAAAAATATCACTGAAATTCTCTCTCTGTATTAACGACTTGCTCTCCGAGTGTCAGTTGGTTTAAGTGACATTGCTTTATTTTAATTCAACTGACACCGCTTTTTGTCGCTGTTATTAAATGCACTTTACTGCTTTTATTCTTTTGGTTTGTATTTAAAACGTCTTTTCGTATTAGTATTACTTTTTATAATAAATAATAATAATTATTACTTTTTATACTTTAGTAGTTACTTCTTACACATTAGTAATACTTCTTACACATTAGTAGTACTTCTTACACATTAGTAATATTTCTTACACATTAGTAGTACTTTTTACACATTTGTAGTACTCCTTTACGCATTTGTATTGATTTTTACACACTGATAGTACTTTTAAATATTGGTGACATTTTTACACGTTAGTCGTAATATTTACACATTAGCAGTGCTTTTTATATGCAAAGTAATGTAGCTTCAGATAATACATTCGCATACAAGTCCTGAAGTTGAATAGTTTGCAATTCGTTTTGTGTTTAGCTGCATTAGATAATAGAATGGAAAAGAGTCATTTTAGTTTGCCCCTCGATATCTCAATGACCAATAGTCACACAGAAAATCAAAAGTCGGTTTCATAAACTTGAATAAACTCTTTGCGAGTAGTAGACATTGTTTTTTTAGGATAAGGAACAGGAGAACCCGTAAATGAGAAGGGTCAAGGTAATGGTCTGAAATACAAGCGAACTGCTGGTGTATACAAACATCTTGGACAATATAACGGAGAACTATGTGAAGTTCCTCATATCCCTTCATCGTTACAGTAAGTGATACTTAACCTTAATAAAGACATATTCGTAATATCTTTGTAAGGACGGAGCAGCAATTTTGGATTTGAAAAATCTGGCTTGGTATCGTAGTATTCTAATAAAAATAAAATGTCACATCATTACGGTCTCACAGAATTACAAAAATGGCTCCATCCAAATAACTCCATACATCAGTGTCTTATACAGGACCCGACGGAATGACCCAATAACTTGTGGTCTGTCTCCCTACCATTCGTATAATTTGCTAATCAACGTCAAGTACCGGATTCCGCATTTTTATTATCCCATTTTTTGCAATGAAGTCGTTGCTTCGAAAGTAATAGAAGACAAAGAAGGTCAGAAAGAGTAATACTTGGTTTCCCAGTTCGCATTTTGCTATATATATATATATATATATATATAGCCTTGCCTTATATTATTTGCCTTATATTATTTGCTATATATATAGCCTTAACCTTTTTCATTATGAAATGAAAAGTGTATCGAACAGTTAAATGATGGACGGGTTGCTGATGATGGTTACATTATTTACAGGATGTAGAAGTGCAACGGACGATTTCAACGTTTTTTTATTTACTTTTTTTTTAACTACCTCCTTGGTCGTATTTTGCAAAACGTGACTGTTGATCGAGAGGCCCCGGGTTCGAATCCCTGGTCGAGTACTATTACATTTTCTATTGGAAAATCCTTTATTGCCTTTGACGATGTACATATATATCTGTGCCCGATGTATCTATGGCATTAAGCTCACCATCTCCATTCCATGTGCGTAAAACGCAACTGTAAAATGTGAGAGTGCACTACACTCCACTGCCTACACCTTCGGGGATTACGGGCGTGATATTAGGTATTTACGTACTCTTTTTGATATATCTTTTTTCGATACATATAAAATATCCCGTTACGTTAGTCACTTCTGGGCCCCGTAATTTAAATGTAAATGTATTGTGAATTTGATCTCGTTTCCCAAAAATATACAGAGGAAATATGATTCTGTAGAGGACCTCATGTGATAATTTAATAGAAAGCTAATATACCAACCATAAAACATATTGTCAAAACTTTTCTTGCCATCCTGCTCATAACACTAATGTGTTAAATCAATAATATGTTTTTCGATAACGTAATTTCACGCATGTATCTACAAGAAAGGTGAGGCAGAGGATACACTTGCACGTTTCACCAGCTATATTTTCGTCCCACTATGAAATATGGGGTGACCCGTGGCCATACACCGGGTACAAAACTACTCCGAACGACTATTAGGAATTTCTTGTTAGGGAAACCCGATGTGAAAATCGAACCCAGGACCTCTATTTCTGCAGTCGCCTTTGCAACCACTAGACCAACGAAGCAGTGAATGATTTATATATGTGCTATATATAAATGAGTATATTGTAGTTATGTATTTCAGAATACAAAGATGAATAAATCTAAATTGGAAACAAAAGGGGTTCGAAACGTCGGTGATAGATGGTGCTGGCTGTCATATGAATACAGAGGGTAGGCAGCAGAGACCGGATGGAAACGGTTTTGTAGCAAGAGTGGACGGACAGTGGGTTAGACATTAGGATAGGTCGACATGTATATCGGGATTACTACATTTCCGGAAATTTCTGCAGTAATTAATGACATGAACTTCGTAAACTGCGAGAACTTATAAATACACTGCACATTTTTTATTATTATATCATCATGTCAGCTTCCTTTAAGGTGTGTGCCAGGATTTAAGCCCAAGATCCGCGGGGTGAGAGGCCGAGTTCTAGAACACTCGGCGATCACTGCCAGTTCCATAAAGAACAAATAAGAAGTAGAATAAATGAATAATATAAATATAATTTTTTCGTGGATATATAACTGTTTTTAATATTTATTTCTGCTTATTTATCATGTGTATCAACATTTTTACCTGATAATAAATAAATTGTCCATTTTCAGACTTCTTCATTAGAACACCCTTTTATTGGTTTGTATTGTATTTGTTTGCTTGACGTATTTCAATAAGAATCCTCTAAGGCATATATATTTTCGGACCCTTTTAAGTATATTATAAAAATTATGTCACGAAATGAAAGAAAGATAAATACACAACAAATTTCTGCAATTATTATTAAATTAGGAAGGCAACGAGAAACTTGAATATCTTAGAACTCTCGATAATACTTTATAAGCAGTGTGAAGTCTGCCATCTCATACTTGGCCAGCTTGGCAGATGTAGCTTTAAACTTCTCACTCTTAGAGGTGACTCGTGTCCAACATTGGAAAGTTATAAGAATGGATGATCATTCAGTAGTCCAAAGTTCTGTGCAATCCCATTACTTAATAGATTACATCCCCCCTCCTCTCTGTGTCCGTCTCAGAAACTCATTAGCAGTAAACCTAAAGTTATAATTTAACTATAATCCCTAGTTACATTTATGACTGTGCTCATATACATTCTATTTAATTTTCGTGTTTTTAAACAACGGCATTAATAATTTGTATAATTGTGAACATGCAAATTTTATACGACACGACTGTATAATTAATTTTAATGTATATTTTTCATGCGCAAGGGAAGTGGCCAGGCCATAACGGCAACGAATTGTTTTAATAAATCCGAGTTTTCAGTATCGAAAAACCGCCATTGTGTGTACTAGTGTCGTAAAGTTATGTCATTGAAACCGTTTATCAAAATAACAATACTGTGCGAATATCGATAGATAGATGAATCTGTTTTGTTTACACCATAATAGGAAAAGTATTAATTGGAGAGATCTATGTCCAGCAGTGGACGGGAGTAGGCTGATAATGATGATGATGATAATGAAAGCATTTTCCACACAGACACTATTAATGTAATCAATGAGCTATTTTATCGTTTAAAAGCGATTTCTTCCAAGCTACAAAGCAGGCAATGGTTAATAGAAATGGTATAATAATTATGGTATGATAATGGTAAACTATGGTGGTAGTAATGATATTGAGAGGCATTCAACTATCAATACTCGCTGAAGAAGGAAACCGTAGTCTCCGAAACCGGCATCCTAGCTTGAAGAGAGCGATGCTAAATGAAGAGAATAGAAAAGAGCAATTTTAGAGACTTCCGTTATTTTAAATGTTCTTAAATATGACATTGATCAACATAGGAATATCCAATACTATTTCTTCGCAGCCCATATTTTATTATATATGTAGAAATATACAAAAAATGTCGAACACATCTCAAAAAGTTCTCAATATTTGCTTGTGTTTAATTAGATTCTTAAAACAAATCTTAATTTCATATTGACTAACGCTTATATAAAACGACGGATCAGTCTTTAATGCGTTTTCTACCTAATAAACTTATCATCCATTCACCCACCCTTGATAGTAGACTAAGACAAAGATCTTTTCACTAGACGCCACTCCACCCGACCCTGGGCCTTTCCGATCCAGCTGTAACGGGCTTAAATTTTTCATAACAGTATTCACAGGTGTTGTGTAGACGCACCGACCTTTAAAAATGGTGAGATTGATATGTTATTTCCAAAAATAAATTCGACAAGAACTTTTCAGTCGACCTCGCGCAACCATTACAGGTATTTTCAGCTGCTCGACCTTTATTAATTAGTAATATAACCAGGTACGTAACCCCAAATTATTCAGGCGATGCTTTGATTGAAAATGTTCACTTTTATCCAGTACCTTTCATGCTTTTTATACATTAAGTATTATATGTACATATGTATGTATGATCATACCACTCCGCGCAAAAATACTTTCACAACTAGCCATGAAAATAAAATATTTGTGCAAATATGATTTCAGTTTTATATTGTTATTAAGTAATTGACTGACGAGCAAATGAAACCTTGACTACTGATCAAGAGTTTCCGTGATTCTATCTTCTGGTTGAGCAGAATATTATTGGATTTTTCTAACTTGATATTCCCAGTAGTAGAAGAGAGATGTGTCTGGATTTGTTCCCGGTCTGTGGAAGTTCCATACACTGACGTACAACTGGCGAAACATGGAAGTGTCCCACTATCCCAACTACACCTTCAGGGAAATAAAGGCGTTATGTTATTTATGCTCTATTGTAATTAAGAAAAATGTATTTCTAGAGAGGCCTCTTACGGGATCTTCTCACACATGTGCATTTTAAATGTAAGCTCTTTGATTTATACAAGGGTAAAAATGACCGCACGTCTCCATATTGACAGATGATGTCAATTTTCGTGTTAAATACGGCAATATGTGACGTTTTTACTTAAATCTTATACTGCGTATGGCTTTTATTCTAAATTGTTTTATCTTTAAAAGTCACTTTATCAGAACACCCTGATTTACATTTAAAACTACGATTTCATTATTTTATTTCGCACCCATTCTTTTTTGAAATATATTCGATTTATACATCAATTGAAATGAATAAAAAACGACTTAATAAGAGAATGACTGGGAAAACGTTCACACAAAACACAGAGAAGTTTTCCAACAAAATGTAAACAAGGCGATCATTACGGAAACTTTCTTAACGGGTTTTCGTTTAGACGCAATTTGTATCGAGCGGCGCGGCGCGTAGCGAGAACTAATTAGAACTTCACCATCGATGTGTAGACACTGTAGACACGAATTGTGTACGCTCGCAGCGCTTAACTGTTTCGTAAACTTAAAATTGTAATTAACAATACGGCGAAGATGTGTCTCATAATAACTGTGAACTTTCTTATATTTGTTTTTAATTGTTTTCTTCTTGCAAATTGTTTTTATTGAATGCAATGTCAAACTTTACACGCTGTATTCGATGAGTTTGTAAATCGTACAAATGTCTATAAAATATCGTAATATTTTCTTTGTTATATTATTAAGAAAAGACGAATATATTTGTGTAAAAGATAAAAAATGGCAAAAGTATAATTATTTTTTCTTATTCTTTCAAATATTTTTTTGTAAAAGATAAATATGCTAAAAAGATAATTCACTTGTATTATTTAAGTTACATTCTCTGAAAATGATAAAACTGGCAAAAAGATAATTGAAATGCGCTTTTTAATTACATTTGGTGAAATAGATAAAATCTATCTCACTAACCTGGGGAGTGAAGTTGGTCGGTTGCAGCTGGTTACAGGATGGTGGCGCCGCCGTGCTCCCGTAGTGCTGCTGGTAGGACGACGTCAGTATCTTCTTGTGCGCCGAGGCGTGTGCACGGTATGCGCTCACGCTCAACTTCATTATATTGTCATTATTCAAAATTCACACCACACTTTTATAATTTTTGAGACAATCACACAAAATCAATCTTGAATTTTTGATAACTATTAAAGTTTATGTCATTTAAACGAATTTGACGGCACTTGATTGGCAAGGATTTGATCAATTACATTTGTTTATCTGAAACAATGAGAACACATTAACCTGTTGAGCTGATATTATAATTTTTGGTTATGCTAAAATTATATGCAATTAAGAAAGGTTAATTAGAAAAAGAATCACTTGTACTCGTACCTTTTTAATTAATACAAAAATTACACTAGTTAATACGATTTCCTTTTCATTGATTTTTATGTGGAGACTGTTACATACATATATAATCGCATATATGCTTTTATGTGAGTTTATGGTTTATAGAATTATTATGATTTCAAACTTTCTGAACGGTATTCTGAGTATTTTTATGACATGTTACACTCTAGTCGCAAATGAGCGATGTATTATCATTAATGATAATGATGAATATTTAAGTCGAACGGTTTTAGTTCGCCGTAAAGTGTGGCACAGTTACCTAATCCGTGGTGACACATCAGCATAACTTTCTCCTGCTATCACAACTACTTGAATCCGTCTAAGCTCGACAACTTTTTATTTAATTATAAATAAAACTTTATTTAGTTTACATTTAGTTACCAATAAACTTCTCAAGTCTCTTAAGTTGGATGGTGCTGGATTTCTCCCTTTTACTTACTTTGCCGACTGTTCTAAGTATGTACTATCGTATTAATGTCTAGCAAGCGTAATAAGAACAGGAAAACTTTAATGTTAGTTTTCCAAAATTAAATCGAAACAATCGCTTCAGCTCTGAAATAAGGATTATTATAAATTAAACGTAATTAGCTCAAATGTATTGTTATAATACAGTATTTATATCAGGTTCAAAGGGGTAAACAGAAAGCACCGAATGCCATATATCTTTGACCTCATAGACCTGGCGCGCGTCCTCTACAAATATCGCTCTTCTCACACAAGCTCATCGGTGTTGGAGATCTCTGTCGCACCCATCAGTCAATATCTGACCTATGTATTTAATAGATGAGTTTGGATAATGTTACGATAGGCTGCCTGGCCTGTCTGTTTCGGGGAGGCACAGGAGGTATGTACATTCCGTATATTCCCCCCTTTCACCAGTTACACTGTGTATTCCACCATGGAATAGCTAATGGACTTATTGCCTTACACCGAGCGTAGATCCAGACTTCGAACTACGAGTAGAAATTTCTACGAGAAAATCTAAGTTAGAAAAATCAAATCGCGCCCGACCGGGATACGAATCCGGGACCTCTCGATCGGCAATCGCGTTTGTAACCACTTGACCAACAAAGCAGTCAAGTTAATAAGTTTGTTAAATGATCACAGGAAAGATCATTTCACAAGTAAAATAATAACATTAATTCATAATTATAAAGATGGTACATTGCATATAATTTAACTTGAAATTATAAATGGAAATAAGTTATGTTCTTAAGAGGAAAAATAAATACTATATTGTATGGGGCTATGGGCTATGGGCTATGGGGCAAAATAAATACTATAATGTATATATGAAGTGGTCTCAGTCAATACAATAGCTTAAACATGATGATTTTAAGAGCCAATAATAAACAATAATATTTAAGAAATAAAAAATATATCTGACGAACCAAAACCTATTAAGTTGCAGTAACAAACGTAACGTAAAAAGTAATGTAAAAAGTAAAACGTAAAAAGTAAAACGTAAAAAGTAAAACGTAAAAAGTAAAATGTAAAAAGTAAAACGTAACGTAAAAAGAATAATAACCGTACAACTCGCTCTCACACAAAACTTGTTACTTATAAGAGTGTGGGGA
>DWFT01001047.1:0-10112 GCA_018246795.1 Microceris patrobas patrobas
CGACGGCAGTCACTTACCATCAGCTGACCCGTTTGCTCGTTTGCCCCCTATTCAATAAAAAAAAAAAAGATGTTATTAATTGTTACTGTTCGGTTGCGATTGGCGTAGCATGGTGTGTAGTTTGTCAATTTTGACACATTCGGAACTAACCGGTAAATGTGCGTTGTTTGACGTCGAAAATTAAATTCGATAATTATAACTATGTGGCATGTTCGTTATGTAAAAATGAGTAACGCGAAAATAACGTCTAAAAAAGGTTTAAGTGAGTGTGGCTTCTTAACAAATAATTTTACTTTATGGATAGACTATTTGTTTTTTGTTATAATTGACGTTTCCATTCTTAAAACATAGTAACGTGTTAAGTTTGATTTAGATTTCTGTATTAAATGATAAACAAATTCACTTTTAATATTGTTATAATCGTTAAAAGACAAGTCCTTGGCGTCTCCAAAGCCAGGCAGGTGGATTTGAATTTCGGCATTTTTGACGAAAATAACATATTTGTAACTTTCAGAAAATTAAAGAAATTAATAGAGAAAAATAATTGTGAAGGAAATTATATTCGTACTATACGAAGCAAAATTTAATTTAAATTCAAAATGAACAACTTTATGGTAAATGCAAAGCTTGAAAGTCCGAAGCACGAGAAAATTAAGGGCTAGTATTTGATACCTCGTTTGTATCTACGATAAAAGACGGTTAAAAAATATCCTCCCGCGGGAGCTGTCGAGATAAAAGATGATGAAACAATGATGGCGTCATTGTAGGTGGGCCATGGAGGCACGAACCCCGCGGGGTAGCGCGGCGTTGCCGCTCCGCGCCGCCTCCAGCCTGTGGCGCTGGCCAGAAGCGCTCGTACGCTCCTACTCTCATATCGTTCGCTACCTTCTCCCGAGCGTCCGTGTATGCCGCGCCGCGCTAAACTTATAAACTCACTTTCCGCCGTCGGAAACCTGTTCCGTCAACAAAAAACATCTATTACAACATCGGGACGACAGAAGATTCACTTCTAACTCGTTCCGATACATTTTTTCGAAGTTTAACTACCTTTGTGAACTTTAACGTGGCTGTGTATAAACTTTGAAAACTTTTTAACTTTATTTTCGTTTCTTCGCCGGCTCCGGCCTACGGTTCGGGGCGCTTAGTAAACCGGTAAGTTAACGAACTTTCATGGGAAACATTTTTAATTTGTTTAATTCATTTAAGCTGTGGTCGATAGTATTTAGTTTAAATATCTAGTAAAGTTAACTATTGTTCAAAGAGAGTTGTGGTGGACGTTGTGAGTTTTATTTTATTGTTCACTGGTCAGGTTACATTCCCGTTGCCGGCTCCGACAAAGCGCGATCAGCCAATAAACAAAGGCCTTGCTTATAAATATTTGAATTCGTAGAATTGTCTGTTAGACGTCGGAGTTATTGTCCTTTCTTATCGGAACATGGGTGTCTTGTTGCATGCGAGGGCCACTTATGGTAGTTTGTTGTGTCAGGTTGTTGTTACTATATTAGTCAAATACACATTAAAAAACAGCAAGTAAATATGTATTTATTCACTACAGTTCATCTTTCGTATATTAGAAAACAACACTAAAACGCTTTCGCCTTAAGTTTGTTAAGTTAAACCAAAGCGTGATCTTTAAAGTTGTGCACACAAAGACATTACTAACATAATGTCAGTGTTCCAAGAAAATAAATTGAGTAATCGATGACTGCATTCTAATAATATTTAAAATTCAGACATCACCTTAGGCTCAGTGAGTAACGTAGGTGAACGTTGTGAGAATTAAAAGTTCATATTTATATTACGAGATGACAATTGGAACCGTCTTCAATATTTATAAATCGAGGTATCTGAACGGAAAGTTCGACGTTTCATTTAATATCAATAATACTGAAAGCAAGATTTTTAATTACAAAGTTTCTAAGTATCGAAAACGTATCTTTGCTGAATCGTTAATTGAAGTTCGTTTTAATTAAATATCTATTATTTAACATTTAAGAAAATTTTGTTATCCTTAGCATGTCAAATTTTATATGAAAAGAAAGAGGCTTACAATTAAAAAATTTATTGACAAAATAAAGCAAATATTGTATAATTAGGTATATGCCTACGATTATTCAACTATAGACTTATAAGAAGTATTTAAATATATACATAGAGAAAATGTAAAGAAATCTATTGTAATTTTGTTCTTTTGAGATAAAATCCGAGACTGAGTCATTGTTTGACTGTCATTACCGCCTGTGTGGGCTTAATAGCTCCTCGACTCTAACTTGAGATTACTTAGAAAATTTGTATAGGTTTTAAACGATCTTGCAACATTGTACGATGTGTTGCCTACGGATGTGATGAAATGATTCAATATAATATTATATATTTGTAAATAATGTGAGCTCTTTAAATTGGTTTACACCTAGTAGTTTTTATTTTAAAATATTATTATGAATTTTTTCATGAATTTGGATAGTGTATAAATTACATTATTTACGTATATTGAGAAAATTCGTTATTATCAACCAAACAAGACGTGAGAAAAAAAATGCATATGTCTTATATTAAGCTATTTTCAAACGAGTAGTATTACTCGTACATTCACTGAGCCAAGTCAAAATTAATTTAAGGATTAACTTCTCCGTAGAAACGACAAAGAGATGAAATTACATCAGCGTGTCCTATTTCTATTCGTTTCACATTAAGTCGTTTGAGAAAAACTCATAAATTAAATTCTTGTTATCACTATAGATATAGATAAATAAATGACAGTAATTGGACACTTCAATATAAAACAAATACATGTAAAATATAGAGTTTTGAGAATAGATCAGTGGAGGATACAAAGTGGCATGGAACTAGCGTCGAAAATGACAACTGGATCACTTTATATTATACTCATACATGTTGTTCGCATAACATTATCACAACTAATTCAGAGCCAGTTGAGCTACTTTCTGCTCTTTTAAACAGCGTATGCATTTTAATTAAAAGACCCACATGATTATTTGGTTTAACTCACGCTATAAATAAGCGCGTGTAATCTTTTTTATAGTTAAGAGCACAAAAAACGCATCGAACTTTTTTTGACCATAAGTTTGTAACTGATGTTGTCTTCGCTTTTAACGATGAAGCAAAAGGCTGGTCTTTCTATAACTGTCCTAAATCTTCCTATTTTAAGAATAAGATTATTTTATTTCGATTCCAAACACGTAGGAACAATAACTTGAATTCTACGAACAATTCTCGACCTTTTAGATAACTCTAGCACCTTTTCGTTGTCTCTTATTATAGAAAATATTTGAGCGATCTTGACGAATGATTTACGTTAACACTGTATAAACTAAGCTTCTAGCGAGTCTATATTTAGGAAGTTAATTAAAAATGCATATTGAAACCTTATTTGTTACTAGAGATTTTTTTTCGATTATACTTATCTCATGTAAGTTTTCGTTGTATAAATTGTAAATAGATGCATTGTAAGTGAATTATAACAGACGCCAAGTGGCTGGAAGGACGCTATGTATCGTGCTGGAATCTCTTCCAACAAACGCTCAAAGGTAGAGGTCAAAGGATTGAAATTCTAGTTCACGACGATTCCCAAACTACTTTACACAAAAAAATTATATGGTAAATAATATATTCTTTTTAGAAAGTCTCTCTAGTCACTGATAGTTGATTTGGATAATTTTTTTTCTTCGCATGACGAAAGTATTCAGTAGTACTCGATACTCGTCCACTATCTGATGCTTTTCTACCACACCTTCTTTCACAGTCTCTCCTTAGCCCAGAAACTTATCTCATAGTTAATGTCGAGAGATCGAAAACGTTGTGTCTAAGGTTGAGACCCAGATACGCTTTTTTGATTATCTGAAAATGCTTGCAGCTTGCGAATATCTCTTGTCAGGATTCTATTTTCACTCTGCTATTAATCTATGTGCCTTCTATCTAAGGAATTATTTCCTTCAGACAGCAGCATTTATAGCTGGAATATTTCTATTGGTTTCAAATGTAAATAGGAATGAAATAATTTAAAATACTGTTAGAATTATGGGTAACGTTACGACAGTGATAAAAAAAGGTTAAAATATATTCAAATAAGGGTGAAGTTCAACAATACATTTCGTATGTAAATACTATTGGAGATCGGAATAAAAGCGAGTGCATTAACATATAAAATGTCAAGAATAGTTGAAACAAAGATGTTAAACAAAGCTCGTTTAAATATAAAGACAGGTTTAAAATAACATTTATTTTTATTTTATACGTTAATCAAACAATTATTTTATATAGGAGATTATCTTAGTTTCTTTTTAAAGATTATTATTAACATATTCATTAAAAAACATTGGATATCATTATCAAATCTCGTTTAATTTTTTTTATTTTGGTAAGCAGACTAAATCTTTTGCAACTTTGAGCTTTTGAACCTGCAAACAATGTACCTACAGTTCAGGTTTATTTAAAAATTAAATATTATTACCTACTCTTTTATTATATATTTTTTTATTGAAATAATGTTAATGCTATTAATAATAACTAATGCTAAAAATAACTTTAATGTGGATCTAATTAATGAATAATTGGATAAAAAAATGTGATGAATTCAATGATAAAATAAAAGATCCCTAGATTTTGTCAATATTATAAGTTAATGATATCTTCCATCTTTCTGATTGTTCCATGGCGCGTTTATAAGTACCTTGCCAACAAATTATGATTACTTATCATAACCGCACAATAACAAAGCCTTAGCGGTAGTATGTTTTGTCCTGTTCTTACCTGTGAATTTGCGGGTATGTTCGAAAGAGAACAAGGATTCGGTACCTGTACACTTAAATGCATTTCATGAATAAGGGTGGAATTCTGGAGATGACAGATTTTTGCCAGCGCTGTTAGACGGAATGGCATGAGATAGGATGGACTGTCGTGGGAGTTGTGAGATAACAGCTATTGTTTTGTAATAAGAGAATATGTCCTAAGCGTAAGGGAAATTGGGAACTGGAACAAAGGTGGGATGTAATCATAAATCTGTGCAATGTAACACCCGTGTAAATAAATCTTGAAAATAGTATTCAAAAATAAGAAATCGTACAATCTTATATCTAGATAAGTACCTATATTAATATATATGTCATTCTGTACGCCCAACGTGCAGTATATCTTAAGACACAGTGATATACATATGTCAATAATAGGAAAAGTAGTCGATCAAATTTTTGAAATTACATTAGAAGTTATTACCCGTAATAATTATCATATATATGTATTTTTATAGAAATAGGATTGTAATTAACTATAACGAGATCTGAGGGTAAACGAGATGTAGCCTAGGACGTAACCCGCTTACCAAGAAAGTCTAATCATTCTTTTCTCAAATGAATGCATGTTGTCAGATTGGTTTCCTTTTTTTTATAACTCAAATGTTAAATATTATTCAACGGTAAAATTCAAATTTAAATTTAACCGAATAATATAAAATAAAATAACGGATATTCATCAGTTAGTTTAGTGATTGTTATCGTACATCAGTATCGTATGTCTTATGATACACTGAGCTTCGGCCATTCACTCTAACATATGCACATACATACCTGTTTGAGTTTTATTGTGCCTGACACCGATTGATCGATTAATATGAAAGTTGACACGTACTATTTACGAAGATAAATTTTATTATGCTCATCATTGTACTCGTATTTTGTCTCTAGTGAGTCCGAAGCGCGTCAACTAATACGTATGTTAAAAATGTATCCATTTGTAATTTCATTTATTTAACAATTGAGTAATTATCATTAATAACAAGGGAAAAGCGCAGCTTTACACGGGCTTGCGAATTTTTTAAACGTTTTATTTATAGAATTGTTTTTAAATTAATCAATAAATATTTTTTCACGATAGATAATTTTTCGTTAAAAAAAAGCATTGATGCAACTTTTATTTCTGTAAGTCCATCAGTCTCAATAATAGGAGTGATATATAACACATCTAGAGATATATTTAAATTACTATGTTAAAGCTCAAACCTTGTGGTAAACAATTTGGTAGGTTTTCCGTAAATTGTACCACAAGAATGTATTAATCGTGGGATAGTGTAAAGGCTCGCTACGCTCATCCTAATAATAACTTAGAACTTGGCCACCTATTCCCAAAGTAAGCCTCCAGAGATATATATAAATAATAGGCATTCCCTAACTTTGTCTGTGGGAATTATTCAATTACACGCATTTTATCTATTCCAAACTTCAAAATATTTCTATTGATATTTTGAGCTTTCTATTCAAAGGAAACATGTTAGATATTCGAAAAGGTGACACAAAGAGATTTTTGGCACTCCCTGCTCTCTGCCTATCCCATAAGGAATGTAATTACAAGTAAAGTTCACTTGTTTAATTATTAGTAAAACTAAATCGTAGCTACGTTTGTGTAATACGTGCTTCAGCACGTTTGTTGGTTCAAAAATATTTCCAAACGTCCATTCTGTCAATTGGACGTACCAGGTGTAGCGCATAACCCTTTGCTACTTCACTTTCGTAATTACTGGTGTTCGATGTCAGACCTGAACACGGACCTTTCGCTTGTACTGTGCACAGACGAACAGATAAGGCCGGTAGGTGCAATAGGCGCCTTTATACTTTGAACTTTTTGTCTCTGCATGTAATGTAATTTATGTACTAGTTAATATAATTGTAAGCAACTTGAAATTGGAACGTATAGTTTACATTACATTAAATGTTTCATACGACATTGTTCGTTCACGTTCAATTACATAAAACAGGTCTGAAGTCATATTGCACAGTTATCACCGTAGTTCTTACTGGTTTATCTAATCAGTAAGTATACTGTTATCAGATATAATTGTTTTTATTTCCAGGGTAAAATCGATATTCAATTGTTGATATATTATTCTTTGTTTTACGATGGATATTATTACGATCGTTGTATATACCGCAGTACTGATTACAGAAGATACGACGAATTTCCGATATCATCCTCACATTATTAACATTTATCGCTGGAGGCCTGAGAAGTGACGATAGACCGATATTGATTAGCGGGGGGATTAATCAACGCGTAGGTATAAGTGATACTTGACGCTTTGACGATACTTGACGATTATTTCGTTGGTAGTATCGCTAAGCCCCACCCTTAGGTAATGAAATGTTGCCACTTGAAGATATAGGCGCTTAAGGCTCTCGTATTATCTTTACTTATTAAGATCAGTCTCCGTCGCGACCTCGCTGCAAGCGCCGGGAGCTCATGACGAAGGATCTCGTACGGGTCCGAAACCAGTCGGGCTATCCCGAAAAACGCACGTGAGTTAAGCCGTTACATTTATAATCATGTGTACCTACGAATACTCACGAAACATTTAATAGCAAAAAAGTTACCTAATAAACGAAAAGTATACGTTACATTCATATGACGGGTGACAGGCTATTTGTTTTAAGGGACATTTTGGACGATATTAACATAATTGTACATATAAGTATGTATCCTCATCATCAGCCCACTTCCGTCCACTGTTGAACATAAACCTCTCCAATGGCACGCCACTGAGCTCGATCTTCAACTCTTCGCATCTAACCACTGCCAGCCACTTTCTAATATAAGTATGTATATGTCATACATATTCAGAATCAGCCAAATTTTTGCTTCCTTCAGTATCGTTCGCTTTTATTAGGTTTTATTACATAAATCATAGGATGGCGATGAAAATGTAGCTGTTAACAACTGATTAGTAATATCAAATGTTGTATAAGTACATATATATAGTAATATCATATATGTAATATTTTATACAGAGTTTAGTTTTTTCAGTTTGTAATGTAAGCCCTTAAAGTGTGTTTTTAATGGAACGTAGCAATAATATCTGCCGGGAACATACTATGTTGCAGAAGACAGCTGTGGTTTTGCGTTTCAATTTGTTTGTTAGAAACTTTCATAGATATTGTGATTGTTTCAGTGAATTTAATGCATAAGTGGCTATATAGTTTTATATCTCATCAATTGTATGCAAACTTATTCAGTAGAAATAAAGTTTCTGTCTGTTTCGTGTATAGTTTATTGTCATTGTAACCTCGACCGTCATGATGAGAATATCGTATACACATATGTATCGTATATTATTTCGTATTAAAAATTAATTTTATTTAAAATTATGAGATTTATAATTTAGATTTTCTAGTAGTGGTTCGGAATCTCGATATGTGTCTGATGCATGGCAAGAGGCTCACCACCTATTCCATAGTGGGACGTAAACGTAACCGGTGAAACGTAGGCGTGTTCTGCATTCCTCTGCCTACCTCTTCGGGGATTACAGGCGTGAGGTTACGTAAAATTATAAAAATGTTATAAATAACTGATTAAGTTCAATGATATTTGTAATTTAATGGTAACGTCGGTTTATTCTACAGATATAATTAATTTAAGTAATTTTGCGTTCAATAGACTCGTGGAATCTAACGTTAGACATTATGAAGTTCAAGATGAAGCAGGTAAATGTTTATAAAATTTTTCGTCTGTTGGTCACCTGTTCAGTTCTACTCTACTTTGCTCTTGTTTGTTCTACTCTACTCTGCTCTACTTTCAAAGTGCAAAAATATTTAGTGTAGGTACCATTCATTACTACATTTTTAGATGTGGCTTATAAAAGAGGTTCAGCTTTTGGAATGAGGTAACGACATTAGTTTTCCATATTACAACATATCTTTCAACTCCGAGCGATTACATTCTTCTAACTTAGCGTTTTATACTTACGAATATATTAGTAGGTATTATTAATATTAGTGAGGACGGTTGCTAAAATTTATTTTTGCTGCATTCCAGATCTGTAAAACAAAGGGAGATATTACAATTTCATTTCACGCAGACAATCGTGGGATAAATTAAAGTCATTTAACTAATAGTGGGGCGGCCCGAAGATTTATTAGTAAAGGCCCTGTGTATAGAGATTATATGAATAGAGGTAATTTGTGCCGAATTACTAAATGCCTTGTAAATTTCAAGAACAATAGTTAGTCACTTAAGCCATTTAACCCTATGATAGATAATTCAATAGTAATTTTGTACGCAATGACATAATTCACTAATAATAGCATAGAAAGCTAAATAATTCGAAATTCAAAATGTCATGACATTTTTTCCCGCTTGCTGTCACGTCACACAATTTTTGTAAATAGAATAATTACGCGGGAAATAAGAAACGAGAATAAAGAAGATTAACAATTATTTTTAATATGGTATTATGGGCTTGAAGAAAGATACTTACCAATTGTTTGTTTACGATTTAATACTATTTACATTGTGTTCCATTTTCATTTGTTACATAGTGATTTTATATTATTAGCATGCAAGCCTTTTTGCTCTTTATCAGCGTCGTCAGCAATTTAAAAACAATAATGATAAAGCTTTATTTTGTATAACGAGTATTACGATACGTTACACACAGTAACGCATAATGGTGAAATTATCAAAATTATATTTTGCAATATCGTATTTGTGTTGTCATAGGATTCAATTCAATTTTATGGGATGTGCAGTAATCGTGTTTAGAGAGTTCCGTTGGGCAATTAATAGGAACAATGGCGTCGACACCGCCCCTCGTTGACGCCGCTCGAGTACGTGTTGTTTTCAATGATAATACGGATTATGGAGCGAAAATTGAAATGAATTTCGTTTTGAGCGATGACAGCACTTATGACAGATGAAAACCCCTTAGAAAGCTTTCTGTCACAAGAGATAAATTGATATTAAATGGACTTGTTTTCGAGAACGGGATCTATGTGTGTCGTAATAATGGACGAGACAATTATTTTAGTTACCTACTTGTAATTATCGTGTTGGTGTTGTCAGTGTCAGATAGGACGTCTGATATATTGGCATGAAGCAGCAAAGAGTGTGTAAGGGGTGTAAGAGGTTCCAACCACCATCTCAGCAACCCAATCCAACCTCATCTGCACGCAGTGCACCCTGGTATAACAAACGTGGCTCTGGCGACAGGCTGGTTGCGGTATAGCGCAGCTTAAATAGGCACGGCTGAATGCCCGGGTCGCCGACGGGCAGCGGCGTCGGCGGTGCGAAAAGCTGTGCCCTGCGATCTCCAACCCGCATGCCCAGCGTGG
>DWFT01001048.1:0-10112 GCA_018246795.1 Microceris patrobas patrobas
ATAAGGTTTTATGCGATGGGGACTTTAGATGTCCCCGAAACCGGCGTGCATGTATGAAGAGAGTGATGAACGTGGACGAAGCCCGACAGATGTGTAAGAATAGAGATATTTGGCACTCTGCGCTCTCTGCCTACCCCGCAAGGGACCTGGCGTGAAGATATGTACGTATGTATCTTAACTTTGCACTTGTATAGTACAGGTTATCCAGATGAGCAGAGAGCAAAACTGACATATCGTTCTAACTACATATTATTTATATACATACATTGCAATATATATAGACTACATAGCGATATATATAATTATACACGTAAAAATTATAAATAAACATATGTTTTTAAGTACATACTATTCATAATATTAAAAAAGATAATCGACTCATTTGTCCACCCGATTATTATTCATACTATCTATATATGAATAATATGCGTCATTGCGTATGTAAATAAAAGTAAAAAACTACAACCATATCATTTTTTTCATAAATGTAATCTATACATAATATACTAAAACTGTAACTGATCGCTGTCTGTACATAACAAATATATTTAAAAATTCATAATGGGGAGCCTTTATATACCTACACAAGAGAACCCAAAACAATGATTTTTCATTTTGTCTGTTTGTCTGTATGTTTGTGCACGCTAATCTCAGAAACGACTTATCCGATTTGAATGCAGTTTTCAGGATTATATTGTCATAGGCTTCACTTAGTGTTTTTTTCATTTTAAACCGGTTCACAAATAAAGAAGTTATGTCAATTTACATATTTCAATCATCACGTATAGGTTAGGTTAGGTTACTCAATCTATTATTTTTATTTCAAAATGCTTTCATTTTTGAGTAGGTTTAAGAAATTCTCGTTTTCAACAAATAAAAAAATTATAAACATACAGCCTACAAACGTGTTTCAAATGGCGTATGTGCTCTGAATATTTTATAAAAATATGCACTGTGAGTTTTCGCAGTCTTTTATTCACACTAGTTTTCGATATTCAAATTGTTATAAAATATGATGACAGGAACAGGAAGTTGGAGCGCATCACTGCCAATTTTCGACTTTAAACTCTCCAACATACTTACTACATGGGAAAAGTTTGATAAAACTTTTATAATATATTCGAGAACTTGGTCAGCAAACTTCTAGGCATTTAGAGTATTTACTGTAGACGTAACTACTACATTTTGTGTCCGAGTACGTACTACTTACGTATTTTTATTAAGATGTTATCCACATTAAATCATGATTTGTCTATTTCTGCCGCCATTTAATATTCGTTGTAAATTTTTGTAAGATTTAATAGACAGAATAAGAGGGCATTCAAATAAAGTGCTCATCATTTTGAATGAACCTTTTTTTGGATATTAATTTTAACATTATCAGAGATTAGGTGGGCATTAATACTCCAATAACACGAAAAATATGATCAAAGGATATGTAAATCATTGTATTTCTCAGTCATTTAATAAATATCCATTGGATAGGTTACAAAGTATGAATATTGATAATAAGGTAAAAAAATAATTTCCAGTATGGAGGAAATCCAGTCTCATGTGCGATTGCGAACGCAGTCCTTGACGTCATAGAGGAGGAACGTCTATTGGAGCGAGCTGCGCGTGTTGGTCGCCACTTAATGGCTCGATGCGATAGCTTGAAGCATAAGCACAGTTTAGTAGGCGACGTCAGGGGTAGGGGGTTGTTCGTCGGTGTTGAACTTGTCACTGACAGAGACGCGCGGACTCCTGCTACGGCTGAAGCGAAACACATTGTCAATAGGTAAGACTACAAGTTGTATGTCAGTCTTTAATTTGTTTTGGTCGGTATTCATATATATATACAAATAAAATTCTGTACTTCGGTGAATTTCATTACGTTGGTACTATTCATTATCACATTACCAGGGCGAACATTACCTGAAAGACCACGTCCACTTGCCATGAAAAAAAAAAACAAAAAAGTTAGTTATTTGTCTACTTACAATATATTAATTTATAAATTTCTAAAATACCAGCATATTATTTACTTTAAAGGTAATAAATACCATATTATAATGAATACAGCTAAGTATGTATTTTTACTTATTGATAAAACAAATTAATTATTAATGTAAGCACCTATCTATGCTAATGCTAATACATTTCAATTGAATTGACTTTCAGAATGCGAGAGGAAAAGATTCTCATCAGTCGTGATGGTCCAGACGCAAACGTTCTTAAGTTTAAACCCCCTATGGTGTTCACCACGCAGGACGTGGACAGACTCGTCGACACCTTGGACAGGGTGCTGACCGAGCTCGTTGCGAACACTCGACCAGTTACGAATCTTAAATTTGAGGTTAATATTATCTACTTATTCTACAAAACTTCTCTGCTGACTTTTGTCTAATGTTATCTATTGACTCTGGACACATGATATTATATTTGACGAATTTACCTTTGTCGGTAATTCAATATAATATTGGCTTAAATAGCTGTCCTATTAACTAGACAGAAATGTGTATTTAAACTTAATTATTTGAATCTCTGAATGTTACTCTTCACTAAATGTTAACAACTGTGTTAAATTTTCAGGTACAAGTGGGATCCAACAATTAAAGTAACAATCTTTTCTGCGGACACTATTTTTTCGCAAACGTAGTCCAAAACAGAGATGGATAATGGTAGAGGCTGGCTGCAGCAAGCCGAGGACAGGGCGCAATGGCGCTTATTGGGGGAGGCCTATGTCCAGCAGTGGACTGAAATAGGCCGATGATGATGATGGTGATAAATCCAAAACTGATTTATTGAACTAAAATATCTCTAAAGGATAAACTGACGCCACTATAAAGAACACATTTTGTATGGACATGAGTAATCCGACATGAGTATAAATAACGTTATTGCTCGTCCAACCTGTCGAGCACACGCCTTTTGGGATGTTTTAATATTGATATCGAGGGTCCTCATTAAACTCGGCGAACTGGTTATTAATACGGTAATGTGTATATTTTGTAGTGTAGTGAGTCGTGTGATGTAAATATAAACATAACCTGTTGATAGTGAAAGCAATAATGTGAGAAATGAAGATCAATGTCTTCTTAATGACCGCTTTTTGTGAGGTTGTGATACAACACAAAGATCTGTGCGGGTCTGTATGATGCAATCAATAAATGTACCATTGTATTGACATGTCTTAATTTGTCACATGTTTCTCCCTTTAAGTATAACAAGCTGTTGAATGCGCAATGAACAAGGTGGCAATGTTACTACAATAAACTATTTGGGCGAAAAGGTCCCGAATAGTTCTGTTCGGATCGTTTTATTTAGTTCAGAAGAAACACGAAACATATCCAATTACTTGCAATTTATCAAGATCAATTAATATCAATTATCAATGCTTGTTAGTGATATATCATTGACCTTGATAAATGAAGCTAATTAAACGTTATATTTAAACTTATTGTTAGGTATCAGTAATCCGATAAGACGTGGATACAAATATGAATAATATAAGGCGTTAACAGTTGAATATAGTTGACCCATTAAGAACTCACTGCATCCTTATTAATACGCCACTCAACGACCTACTCAGTCGTCTATACCTAGAAACCATATTAGACTTCCTAGATCTGCGCTACGCTGTTGGAATAATTTTGTTAATAATACAACATATATCCAGAAGGAATGACGCCAATTAAAAGACAATATGTGCCTTACATAATTGTTTAAATATTTGTATATTTTCATAAACATATCACTTATTTCGTAGAAATATTTTTAACAATTTTTTTTCAGGTGATACACATATATGAAGACTTTGTTTCACAGTTGAGTAGCAGAAAACGATTTTAAATAGGCCCAAAGATTAAAGCCTGAACTATTTATATTTTTTATGTGTCTACTTCAGATGGTTAATTCGTTAAACATAATATGTTTATATCCGTCTATTGTCATTCAGTCGGAGTTATTTTCTCCATCCTTTGTGCAATATAAAAATAATATTTTAAAGGTACCTACCGTCCGCAAAAAAATTTAACCGATATTCGAAATAGTTACCCTACCATAGTTAAGTTTGTTGACTTACAGATAACAAGTTCTCGGTTGTTTATGGCGCAATAAACTCGGCCCTTGGAATCAAATGAGGTGTGATAGAATAAGGAGTAAAGCATCAACTTACAAAGTGAAAGTCCACTTTCTTGCCGCCTTGTCTCTACTAACCGTAGAAATGATCGTATTTCACTGGAAGAGCCGTTATAGCATCATTTAATTGTATTTATTTTAGGATTGTTCTAGAACATCCGTCAATTAATGGTGAATTCCAATTGGCAAGCCGTATTCACTTTTTATTATAACATGTACGACTTTAGTTAAGAAATTATTTTCATAAAACATTTCACCATGCCACACTCATCACGCCTATGTGCCTCCGAAGGGGTATGCAGAGAAATATAGTACTTTCACATTTTAGCTGTTAAACCTTTAAATAGGAAGTAAGGCTATTGGTTTACTCCGAGAACAAATCCAGCTTCTTCATATGTAATTTTCATTTTCATCATTTTATAAATTCCTCTTGGTTGCCTGTGTCAATACACATTTAATTAAAAAATGTTTTATATCATATGTATTTAACAATTTTTTTATGTATTTAACAATATGTATTTAACAAATTGCAAGTTGCTGCCTATGTCACATCCAGCGAACGTAAGTCCATTGGCTCACTATAATTGAGCAAAACCCGTGTGACGTTTTCCCTACAACAGTGTAGGTTAATGTATTGTCGCTTTCTTGTCTCTCGTCCGTCGCATCACTAATTGTTCGATTGTTAACCCACTAATTTAAATAGTCTATAGGTTTTAGAAAACGCACATGTAATTCGCGCATACGTAGAAACTCGCCAACAATTAACACTTCTGACTGACTTGTTTTTTAATCAAATTTAAATCTGTTCTAATTACCGGACTCGGTTAGCGACGCCGTGATTCCGTTATCGTGTATTAATTTAGCAACGCAAAAAAGGACGATGAGGTGAATTCGTGTAATAAACAAGAGGAATGGAGGTCTTTCGGTCGATTGAAGTCCAACAATCATTGGCAAGTATTCAAGTACGCGTTGCACTAAATATTTACCTGTCTGCCACATTTTAATGTCACTCCGTCAAATTGAGCGATCATGACGATGTACCAACGGCGTTTTTAAGCCGAGGCATTTCAATTCGGACGGATAGTGTTGTGAGGCGTGTTTTTTTGATCGCTCGTTTATAATTAGAGAGTCGTTCTTTGGCAGACATTTCATTCAAAATCGTCACAGTAGCGAGTGTTTTATAACACGTGAACATATTCTTGGGCGATTGCTTTTTCACCTCAAAAATGTACATGGGCTTAAAATAAATCCGTCATGTGTTTTGCGTGTTCGGCGTCGGTTATCCACGCGTCACTCAAGCCTTGAGTCCCGACTGACATTTGTTTTGATTTACATGATACTCTCGCGATCGCATTACATAATACAGTAAGCGTGCATAAGGTGCAGGTGAATTCTTTATGCAAATATTTGAATATATTTAAATATGTTACGTGCGAACTGTTATTATTTATTGCTTTGATACTGGAATTAGTTGGCACCTCTCGTTACTTGTACACAAATGTGGTTTGATCGATTAGTTTGGTCTGTTTTTTTGTAAACATTAAATACTAATATAGTAAGTTACAATATAAAATACATTGCCAAATATCCGCATCATCGTCTAGAGATTTTAGCTAACATCAAATAAAATCTGAAAAAATATCTCGAAAGATCTGTAGACGGCGTTAATAACTAATATAATTTACGTGGTACCATAAAACTGTAGGAGATTAGGTGGTTCGTTCACCTGGCCTATTTGCGCTGGCTGGTGTAAGTGGAGCAGGAAAGCTGGATTAAAGGAATCGATGGACAAGGAGGTTGCGTTGGGCGAGGAGCAAACAAGAAGCGCCGTAATAAGGTCGCGGACGCGGCGGCGTGGCGCCGGTCGACGCCCCGCGTCACACTTAGGCCGCGTACTCACTAGCGACTGGCTTTATAACTTTAAAAACAACAAAACATCACACCTGTAATCCCCGAAGGGGGTAGGCAGAGGAGTGTAATACACTTCAACCTTTCACCAATTACGTTTAACTCCCACAGTGGCATAGGTGGTGGCATACATCGGTCATAGATACTGACTCGAATGCACTATTAGAAATTTACTACACACAACACGGGGTTTGAACCAGGACCTCCCAAGATCGACCAACAAGACAGGCTTTAAAATAAATTGCTATTATTGTATAGAGTTATTATAAAGTCAGCTATCGGCTAGCTAGCTAAGTATACGGACAGTTGACATTTATTACATTACATTTATTACATTTATAACCATCTCATCCAAAATATTAACCATCATTTGCTATAACGCACCATAGATTTTTTACGAGTTACGAGAGTCTATAATTTTGTCTAAGACATGCGAAATATGCCAACCTGCACATAGTAAGCGGCACATCCTACTGCCTTAACCCTTTTCATGCTGAGGAGAGATCTGTGTCCAACTGTGTTTAATTATAGAGATGTTAATTATAATGATGATGAACTACATGAAGGCTAACTTCAACTTACTAAAAGTATCATTAATACAGTCAATTCGTTAAGTCGTATATTTATGCGCGGCAAAATCTAGTTATGTCTTCCACCTGATTCCGTGATAATTCATTTTTATATATTCCATTTTATATATTCCATGATAACTCATTATTTTTATAAAAAAAGTGTAAACGGAAGGAAAGATTTTCTGTGGTAAGTAGCGGAGAACAGCAGACTTCCAAAACTATGTTTAATATATCAATGACACTCCAAAACGCTCTGGTTTAATATAATAAATATTGAAAAAATTGTCCAATGGATCTGTCACATTATATTGTATATTGGAAAGCAGAAATAGTTCCTTTTTTCCAATTCACGACAAATTATGCAAACTGGAAGGTAGATTAAAAAAAAATAATTTCGGTTCTACGTGTGCAACGAGCCTTATTCGTCTAGCTATTGACTCGATTATACGCCGTCTCCTTTATATATTATTGCATTATTTGCACTGCACACGCACAGTTATATTCGTGTTAACATTCACTTTATTTAACAACCTAGCGATAGACATTTAATACAGCATGCACGGTCACATGAGTTACACATGTAGTATTTAACCACAGAACTAGTTATTTGACAAAATTACCACCTAACTTGATTAAACTTAGGAACATGTTATATTACATTCGAACACAGTTTTCCAAGAGTACCAGAAAAATTGTTGTATAGCAATTAATTATGTGAATCATTGTTAAAAAAATATATTGGCAATTTAATTAATATTATAATTAGCCATTTTTTCAAAGTAAAGTGATGTCAAACATATTAAATAGTGATATCTGTTAGAACAATATGAAATCATAAAACAAAATCCTGTTCATTAGAAGGTAAAACGTTAAAAGGCTACGCCAACCTTGGTCTTAAGGCATTCGCTATGAAAATTTATTTGTATAGTGTTTGTGACTATCCATCAAGGTGATGGCAAATTTGAGTGGACTTTTTTGCTTTAACATTTCTCTTTCATGTTATGTATATCTCTAGACTAGAGCATTCACTTGTTCCTCAGGACGTGGAAAGATGGCGATATAGTCTCTACTCGTATACTAAAGAAAACCGGGTTTATGCATGTTGATTTGATTTTTTGGTTCAATTTATATGAAAAAGAAAGCAAAATATTAACTCTCACAAGTCTGTTACCTCTTACTACTCGTATTTTCTATTCTGTACAATTTATAGAATATGATGGAAGAAATTTAAGAGCCTTTTCCTAAAAACACGCCCTTTGAGGTTGTCAGTTCAACTCTAATGTTTCTTTCTTTCATAAGTTAATTATTGCTAACATAACATAAATTAAAATTTATATATTTTTGATAATCAACAAAATAATCATCAGGTTGGTTGGTTCTTTGTTTCTTTCCCATAACAAGGTGGGCTAAGGGCATTGCAAAAAAGACTAAGATGTATAAGGTTACTCGACATGTTTTCTTTCCCCCGTTACATCAAGTTATTTTAAATTTTTAAACTAAACATCTCGTGATTATTTATGTACCGGCTTAACTCACATGTGTTTTCGGGATGGGCCGACTAGTTTCGGACCTGTACGAGGTTCTTCTTCACGAGCTCCGGCCGACCTCAGCGAGGTCGCGCCGGAGACTGTCCGTAGTCAGTCTCCGGAGTTTTAGGAGAAAAGAGTTCTTTTAGAAATTTAAAACCTGTACTGGTAACGCGTAAGGAATATGTACAATATGTCTTTATCAACCTGTCAACAGAACACCCACAATATTATATTCATATTTATATGTACGTGTATATACATTCTAATATATATTATTTTATTATATATTTAACTATAACATATAATATCTTTAGTTTGTTTTTCGTTTAGAAATTAATTAGGTGTTCCACTTTCTTAATCACCTGCGTTGATTGGTAGAAAATGCCAACTGGCAATAAGTCCGCCTGTTGTTACCAACAAGAAAGAATAAACAAATGAATTGTACAGGGTAGAGATGTGTCGCGATGATTGCTTTCCATCAGGAGATAATTCACTACCTATTAGTTTTTTAGGCATTTGGTGAGCACCTACGTTAACTATCGTATCTTGGCTCCATTTTTCCTTACTAATGAGAGGACTAGATTTAATGAGAGATACTAAGACAGTGGAAAATAAAAAGCCTCCTCAAAGACGATTCATTGTTCCCTGTTCTTAATTATTCTATTAAAATTTTGAAAGGGAATAATAAATTTGGTTTTCATTACGACTGTTTTAATTCAAGAACGACATGAATTCATGTTTGACGTTTAAGAAGTGAAATTAAGTAATTTGTATATAAGAAGGGTTGCATAATATTAACTTGGCATGTGGATGTTAATTCTAGTTAATCTATATGCGGTATAGCCAAATTGTCTTATTTCCTGGTAAATGTTAGTGTAATTTTGACATTTTTAATAATTCGTATTGGGTTTTACTGCGCTTGCGTTTATGTTTCGGTTGGAAAGATAAGATACGCCCACTATTGAAGATTTAACGAAAAAGTCTATCTATGGATTGAAAAGACATGTTACTATTAGGTCATACCTTATTTACAAAGAAGTATCTATGGCATGAAAAATAGAATCGGCGTCGAGGAATTCTACATAAACTTTTTGTCTAGTTCTGTCGAGACTTTTTAAGCGAATGTATTTTGATGCTATTTGAGGATAATAAAAAGTTTCGTAAATAGGCTCCCCATTCGCATGGTCGGAAATAAACGTAAGTGGTGAAACGTTGGAGTGTACGACACTCCTCTGCCTGGCTCTTGGGAATTATAGGCGTGATGTTATAATTTTTAAAGTCTAAATGCTACAAAAATACAATAATTAGTAGCTTCCTCAGTTATCTAAACCTTGTAGGTGAGTACCTGTTAACGTATTTGCCGTCTACTGATAACATGAAGCAATGAACTATATTTGCGCAAAGTGTTTTCACACCACTAACACATGAAAATCGCCATTTTGCTCCGTGTTGTGTCAATAATACGGTGCATTTTCAATTGATTCACACGTATTCTAAACGACACCTTATGCAAATATTGTATGATTTGGACTGACTTGAGCAAATGTTATCAATATGTTGTTAACTTCCCTCCCAACTTAACAAGCTTATTATATTACGAAGCTTTGTAAATTAAATTTTTTTCGTATTTTTTTTTAAATGTGCAAAAATGTACATAAAAAACTCAACATTTTTATAATAACGTAAGAAATATTAGAAACAATGAGAGCAAAATATTTTAAAACAGCCAAATTCGTGCATATTTGGTATAATTACTATTTTTTCTTTATTATACATGTATTGTTATACTTGTAAGTCTTCAAAAAGCTGAAAAAGAATTAAATCATTATAATATCTAGATGAATAACTGTTAAGAATAGACACAACATTAGGGAAAGACTAAACGCTAGTTTTATGCCTTCAAAGACTAAATACATAATAGTTGCGCCTTCATTTAATTTGGAACATCACATGACCTTCATAAAAACTTCAGACACATCTTAGC
>DWFT01001049.1:0-10111 GCA_018246795.1 Microceris patrobas patrobas
CCATGATTAACGACAATTAGATAATAATGGAGCCATTGAAGTCTTTTATCCATAATACATATACGAGTAGGTCTGTTGTTCCATTCATTCTGCAAACTTTGATTTTATCTTAAGAATTCATACCGGTCATGTCAATAGTTCTAACCCTGAACATTATGGACCTGCTTCACAGAAAACTCCAGTTTGTACTGTGGCATTAACGAATTTAATGGTTGTCTGTTCGTCACCTTTCCACCCAGTGAAGCAGTGCTGGAGTTATAGTGACCGGGCGCAAGGCCAGGTGCTTTTTGCTATTGGAGTTACTCTGCCGTTACGGTTTTTGCCGCTACATTGATTTAGATGATCTTCCTCTCACAATACAGCAAAGCAGTCGGCATCTGGTGATTGCCTCAGCAAGTGTCACGTGACAACCACAAAAACGAAGGAAGTATCGAGGTTTGTTGATATATTTTTCTTGCTATTATTAAACTGTTTCAATCTCATTTTAGTGTTACGGGAACATAAATAATTTGCATATTTGTATTTGTTCAATAACTCATACAATACGTTTTGCCAAGGAGCAACTTTAGCACCCATAGCATTGTGATATACTTACATATTATGTCAACTTTCATGAAATTATTTACGTAGGTGCTATAAACGCAATAAATTAATTAGTAAATTTATTACTGTTTTTGCGAACATACACCAAAATCTCATTGGAAGAGGTGTTAGCGTGTAAGAATCTGCTAACGTGACTGAGTTAGTCATACCGCTGGAGTGTTTTTTTAAAGTTATTCCATAAAATGTTACTTTGATGCTTCTATCGCGAGCAAAAAAAGATATATTGGCCCATATATTATTAACGGTAGATACTTTCTTTAATTCAGGCTGAGTACTGAAGACAGTAAAATCTATATATGAATACGTGGTAACTTTAAACAATCTGTAACAGTTAAAGGTTGTAAGTATGACGCATCTTTACAGCCGTTATTATTATAAAACACTGATTGACAAGGTGTTGAAGTTTATGTTATTTGATATAATACAATAGCTTGGCTGTACGCATGACATTTGTTATACGGGGCAAGTAACTACCGCATTGTTAAAAGCTTATTTGGATTCGAGACCGCGAATTTAATGGTTAGCAAATGTCATTATGTTTTGTTACATTGTTTTCTAGTGCTCTCACCTTGAATTTAAATTTATCTTTATATTTTAACTTTAAAGCCAACGGTTGGCTCCAAAAGTGTTGATGAAAGTGACAATAGCAGTATTTGTACAGAAATTATCAAGACTTCTTACATTACTAACAGCGACTATATAACGTAAAACTACCGAATTTATGACATTGTCAAGAAATTAACCTGTAACTATCGAAGTGTGCGTATTTTAAACCTATAAAATGTATCTTATATATTTTTAAGGTGTATATGTAATAAGCGGTTACGAATTAGATAAATAAACAACCCACGCAGAGAAAAACACTGTTGGTTTCAATCTGTTTTTTTGGATACATTGCACTTCAATCAATGGCTTAATATAGACTGGCGATTTTATTTAACTAATAAGTACATATATTAATATATTTACGTTTATCCTTGGCATGGCATTAATCTGTATTCAATTAGAACTTTTTCATTCTTAGGTCGCCAATGTTATTCATTATATTTAGATAAACTAATCTAATCATCGTTTTCTGTGTACCGTATTAGTATTTTTTGCACAGCGAGTAACATTTAATAATTAAACATATAATTTTGTATTGATAGACTCGCACGCTAGGATGTGCAGTTCAGATGAACGTTGATTGAATTCTTAATTCCCTACTTCGATTTTAACGCTCATTCAATTACTTACGTACCTACATTTCTATTCACTGTTCTTTAAAAGACATTTTAGACATGGACATTTTACTATTGTACCTGAATGTTGATAAACACGCGCATGTCAGCTGATGGTAAGTGATCAGCGATACGAAATTTACTTGGCACTATCAGGTAATGAGGATATCAGCATTGATACACGGGCGTAATGAGATCATACAAATGCGAGCAGGATAACAAGCTTGTTAACGTACTAACTTTTGTCGTGTACAATTCTCTCTGAAGGTTGACCTCATATGTACGGTGCATAATAATATGATACATATAAACAAATGGACATGTTACTTGTGCTAAGGTCACCATCCGACCACAGACAAGTTCCGCCCTGCTTTATCCGATTTCCGTTTAGTTTACTTTTATTATCACGGAAGTGGTTTTATCGTTTTCGCGATTTACTTATAAGTTGTCGCGAGTTTTACTTTTATTACTAACAAAAAATATAATTCCGCGGTATCTTACATAAACCATTATATCTATTTTATTCACTAG
Organism: Microceris patrobas patrobas; assembly: GCA_018246795.1. Lineage (NCBI taxonomy): Eukaryota > Metazoa > Arthropoda > Insecta > Lepidoptera > Hesperiidae > Microceris > Microceris patrobas. The sequence goes on from DWFT01001049.1 coordinate 2,355, forward strand.
TCACCGCAATACCGTAAAAAATATCGTAAGAAACGATGTCACATAATTTTAACTGTTTTTAGCCCTGACGTTTAGGCAAGTTACACATAATATATTTCAATTGAATTGTTACTGGGCGTGGTCTTCATGTGGCTAATTTGTTAGGCGTAATTTTATTTCGGACAGCTCATAAGCAGTACATCCTTGTTGTTACAGAAACATAACTAGTCAAATCTTTTAGGCATTAATTTGCTGTGGTTTATCAAATTGCGGCAGTCTAGTTTTGCAGAGTGACGTGATCCTAGAATTTCTATTATCATTAATAAAAAACAACACAACACACATAATGTGGAGCCAACATTCGTATTCAGATACGTAAATATAGGTATTTGTCAAATTTAATTACCTTTTACGAGTTATTTTAAAACTTACAGGTAACCGTAACAAGAAAAATTAATAATTATACAATAGCTGTAGTAACAGGATATGAATATATTGGGCACCTAGCTACCTGGGTAATGTAAACAATGCCACGTTGAGTTTCAAATGCAAACATCGACTATGCAATTATTTATCGTATTCTGAAAAGTTAGGTGGGTTGTAAACAAATGAAATGAGAGAGGTAAACCAACTAAATTTAGTGAGCGGACGTGGCTAAAGCACGGATTTTTGGCGATGAACAACATATTATCGAACGTAAATATAACTGAGTGTATGTACGACACTCTATCCTATCCACACCTACACTACATCGAAAACCAACAAAAAATATCGACTTGTAGCAATTTAGGTAACTAATAGTAATTGCGATAAAGTAACTGTTTACCAAAGTAAAAGTAAATGTCTGCCTTAATATGGTCACGATAATTCATTTCTATGAAATTATTTTCTTCAATTCTTCATAAGCGCGATGTCTGGTGCGATAAGATTTTAATATAGGATGGTGTTACACGTTGTATAATTATTAATTAGTAATTACAATACTTTTCGAATCTAAATCGCTAATGCTTTTACTTTTACATTCATTATCGTTTTTATCATTTATGCATGTCTCCACCGCGACCTCGTTATAATCGCCGGAAGCTCATGAAGATAGACTTAGTAAAGATCCGAAACTAGTCGGGCTATCACTAAAACATGCGCGAGTTAAGCCGAATACATTTTCAGGCATTTATGTAGGTATTAGTACTAACGTCCTTTTTATTTACTTAAATGCTAAAAATATTTGTTACCTAACTAGGTTTCAGATATCAGTCATTCTATGAATATTAATACATAATTAAATTTCTGTTGACATATCGTTGGAGCTCTTAAATTATTGATTATGTATGCGACTAACGCACGCGATCGTCCAATATTTATTTTAAAATGTTAGTCAGTAGACGTACTCGTGCTAGACAAACTTCGTCTTACTCATTCCGATAATGACAGATAATTACAAAGCACACGACGTGCCCATATACAAATATTTTGATGGAATAAACAGTGGTGGAGTACTGATATAAGAAATTTGTCCATGAAGTTAAATAATGATTAGGTATAGGTAAATTATTTTACGGTATACATCAATAGGCTCACCGTCTATTACCTGGGACATATATCTAATATAAATGCTGAAAAGTGGGAGCACTACAGTCTCGCTTCAGGGAAATACTCGTAAAACCCTGAGGTGGAATTACGTTATTAATTTTACATTTAAGAAAACTAGTTGATATTAAAAATTTATTCCATCAAAATATCGTCCACCCAAGGTTGACTGGCAGAAAATTCCACCTGGCAATGACATTGCCCTTTCTTAAAACTTTACGATAAAGTTGTCGTATAGAGAGTAAATAAATATATGAAAATTTTCCACTATAGAGCACACATATAAAAAAACGAAAAATGTACGGAATAGTAGCCGAAAATAATGATATAGATATAAATAAACTGATATAAGAAATGTATGTGCCCCAAAAATCATAGATAATAAGCGACTTCTAAAATTTTGCTAGAACGGGCAGTCGGTTTTACAATGGGTTAATTACTAATTACCTTCCTAACGTCATATAAAGGTTGATAACTGATCACGTTTAACGTATGCTTTAATTCCCTTACTCGCAATTTTAAAAGAATTCGACAGACGAGTTGCCAGTATCACATACATGTATCCTTCAAATTACTAGTGTGCCTTGGTTTGCTCTAAATCTGCTTACGCAAAAAAGACCCGTAGCGAGCAGTAGAATTTTAATTGGTAAGAGCTACATAAATTCGATTGGTAAGTGACCTAACATATTGCTGTATTTGCATATTAGACAATGTCGCAACATGTGGGCAAATCGCAACTGTTCAATAAAGTTACGTAACACTCAAACTGCTGACTAGAAATGACACCTAGAATGTCAATTGACAGCTAAATCACTTGACACAGCTTAGAAAAGTTGTAAAATTTGAAATTTTTAAGTATTAAAAACAAGCTGTTCCGTTTTCCTCGATTTACTTTAAGTATACAGCTCTAGCCACGCCCGAGAGACAAGAGCCTAGTCGAACCTGAACCCTATTTAATATTCTCGGCTTCATATACCTACATATGTATACGAGTATTCAATTTACATTGGTAGTCTGTACCAACAACAATCTCAATTTTTTAACGTCTTTCTATAGAGGTACGTTCAATTATTATACATAGTTTGCTGACTACCTATATGTAACCAAAGTCTCAGACTAATAAACTAAATAGTATTTTTTATTCCAATGAATATTTAATGATCCTATTTGAATTTACATTTAATTGAACATATATTTTTTATTTACGAACCGTTTGAAATATAGCAATATCTAGTGATGTTTACCACATTATATAAGTGAAAACTGCACTAACATAGGTTTAGCCATTTCGGTAATTGAACATCTGGATAGAGAAAAAGTACCAACAGCCAAAAATTCAAAAAATCGTTGTTTAGGATCTATTTCGTTAAAGTTTCGTTAGTGTTTCGAAAGTTTCTTCTATGTAGACACCACTCAATTAAAGTCAAGTCAATTAAACTCAAGTAAAAAAATATGTTTAATGTTAACCTGCAATCCGTTTACGACAATCTGAGACAAATTGACTTGCGTGCTATATACCTATGTGCATGTATCTCAAATGATTAAATATCGTCCTATATTAATTTAAATACAATATAACTAACTGTTTCTGTTTCAGTCTTTTTGAGTCAATCGAATCTGAGTCTAGGTTTTTTTCCGCACTGCACAAATCCGCCACTGTTACGTCATCACTCAGGTCTCAAGTTCCCGTATACGGGTTAGACATTAGCACAATTTTATTATTATTCTTATATCATCATGCCAGGTCTCTTACGGGGTACGCAAAGAGCATCGAGTGCTAACTATCTGTATCATTATAGAACTGCCCTATATTTTCTACATTAATTCGCACGCAATTGTGATGACCCTCTAAATCTGCTCTCTAATATTTTCGAATGAGGTACGATACACATATATTCGAAAAAGTTTTATTATAAACAGTTCTATATTCATATAGCCCATAAGCAAAAAAATACCTCACTTACTGCTGTAGCACTTGTTAGATCGAGTAGGCGTAATATTGATATGGCAACTCGCGAACTGATCTCTAAGATTAAAGAATTTAAGCGTTATCTTAAGTTCGTACTGAGTTATCTTTAGATGATGTTTCTGTGAAATCTGCGCGTGATCCTTGAGTTGACTGTTATCTAATATTTTATAAAAGAATACTAGTAGTAATGAGTTTGTTTGACTATGGTTGATACTGATATTTTATTATATTAGAAATTGTGATTTGTTAAGTTTGAAGTAATATATAGATAATGTACGTTTCGATGTCTTTAAGTACTTGAGTTATACAAAATATGGTATATTAAAAAATATAAGTAGGTACTTAAAACGAAATCGTAGGCCGAAAATTAAGCAATAAAAGTTATTTAAACAAATTTTTGAATTAAGGCTAGGCTGTTATATTAAAGCGCGTTAAACAAATTGCTATAATTTTTAGCGTATAAATTGATATATATTTTTATGAAAGTAGAAACCATTGTAATGACAGACGGTTTAAACCGAGCACCACAAAAATGTATGAAACTTCATAAGTATGCATACATTTTTAGAAACGTATTCATTTTTAAACTCATTTGTAAACGTTATGTCGCTGATAAGAGTGTGCTCTTTATTAAAACAAGTATGCTAAGCAAACAATTGCGAGTGCTCGAGCAAATTGGAAATGATACTTTTATCACCGACAAATGCATTTAATAAGTAGTTAAAATAACTTAATTTTTTCACGCACATAGTGCCTTATTAATTTAGATAAGCTTATGAATAGTTATTGTTTTAAGGATTAATATATTTATATTAATCACTCTAAACAGGACTGGATTGTATCCACTGCCAGCCGTAAAGCATCCATCCATTGATATTGATTGAGACTTAATTATAAAGCGCCTATTCAATGCGTACGTACATAATATAGATTCTATGATGTTTTATAAGTTGAAAGGGAAAACGTTAGATGTTGCTACATAATTATAGAATTCAAGAGAAACAAAGTTTGAAAACTTTCAAAACTATAACGTGATAATTATTATAATATTTTTGAAATTAAGTTGCAACAGAAACACAAGCGATAAAACTCAGTGGAACATCGTGAAATATTTTAACAGCCGCTAACGTGCGGCACCACGCATTTAATGCAATTAATTGGTTAATTGAATCTAAGTAGGTATTTACAGTTTATGTGGAGTTTTATTAAATAGGGGATGAAATGATTTTAATTTAGGTATGGATATTAACGCACCAGTTATCGTATTTCGTGGAGACACAGAGTAACACGGGCACACGTTGAGCGCGACGCACGCGCAAAATCAAACTGGTCGGTCTTTCTCTTTATGTTGGTGCCCCCGAGCATGTGACCGCGCGACTTCTTGATGCGATGCGATCATTACAACAATTTTCCCAATAGCAATCTACTGCCGCAAATATTCAAACCATTTATATTTCTGTTCATACATTTACTTCGGGAATTGTCCGTATGGTTACCATATTCTGGAAATTCAACTGCCTAGGGCGCCTAGTTAAATATCTCCAGAACTACGCCAGAAATTCCCCTTAAAATTCGTTTCAACGGTTAAACACAACTCAAATAAATTGTCCAGCTAACCTTGTGCCCAAAATGTGATTTATTTACACAAAATATACGTACTTACAGTTTGCGAAATAGCCCGCGTTAAATAACCACACCAACTGGACAGATCGTGTCTCAGTTATTTACACTATCATCAGCTGATGATAAGAAAGATGAAAAATATCTCGTGATCGAGCCGCAATGTTGGCAGCTCTGCGCGATCTCCTGCGCAGCCTCCCCGACCTCGCTCGCTCACCTATATACATAGGTGTATATACATAGATCACCTATATACATAGATATACATAGGTGTATGTAGTTACAAGTGCATTGGAATATAAAAATACTAACATACGCTTAAGAATAAATTGTATGAAGATTTTACTTGTATACATTATTTGAATATATTTTAAGCTGCTGTTAGTCAATTACGGTCGCAGTGTCTATTATCGAGCATTGAACGTATGTTCGCGAATGTACATTCGCGTGGAACAATCATTAATCTACGAGTATCTACCTTTAGGTACCTACTGTAATACGTAGCACGCAAGGTGTAATGGAGTATAAAATTACGCTGACTCGTAAGAAGATAGCATGTTTATGATTATTTCATTGTATTCAAGTTTATTTATCATTGCAAAGCAGTGCATCTTAATAGATACATTTTGTTACTTCAGTATTTTACTGTTCTTTAATGTAGACAATATTGATCCCAGAACAATATTAGGCACGGATACTTTCACTAGCAAGGGATCGTTCGTCTTGGTGACAAGCTATAAATACAGACCTGCAATACATTTTTTGAAATGTGTATAAAGGACCGTTAAAGAACTCGTTTGTACTTAACGGCGGTGTTTCCGGAAACAACGCGCGCGGAAAGAGTCATTCAAATGTAAGCTCATCGCGTCGTTGGCTAAACTGAGTCTTAGTCCTTATTGCAATGGCAAGCACAAATACACAAAATCTCAAGCGAGATAAACCGATGGTCAATAAACCGTTACGAAGGTACACGGTACAAGGTTTTAAAACAAGGCATCTTGGTCCAGTATGTCTTTTTGAATCATTGTATTATAATCGGGATCGGAGAGAAGATGGATCGTAGGACAGCAACGTATTTACTTATGTTCATTTTCAAGAGATCTTTGCGCTTGTATCTTTAGTTTGCACTGTACGAATAAATACAAAAGGTTAAGTATTTGTAGAATTGCAAGCACTAATCACTTTTTTTAAATTAAGTGATTTTTAAATATGACAAAAATCTTATAATTCTATTTCAACACAAAGAATAGTTAATATTGTTCAGTTTAATAAACTGCATTCATTATATAGAGAGGTGTCAATTAAATATACTTATCTCATGTCAATCTAAACGAAGATATGGATGTAATATAAAACGCGTCGGTATGAATAACTGCAGCGGCAAAAATGTGGCCTAAAAATAAATATAGCGCAGTTGTTTCATTCTATGCAGATGAAATATTGTATTTAACATGTCCATACTACATTATATCACGACTGTAATGCCCCGAAGGGGTATCCAGAGGAAGAAAAACTAACGCCCCACTCAGTTATTTTATGTCTCGTACAATAGGGGGTAAGCCTGATATGTACCTACTCTTATATTATTATAGGCCACAAATACGGCCTTCGTACTAGGAGTTTATAATTAAAAAAAACCCCAATAACACTACCTAACCGATCCGGGTAACCAACCCAGAATCTCTTAATTTAGCCCCCCTTCCAACCACATGAGCAACGAAGAGATTATATATTCGTATATTATATACTATTAAAATATTTTGGAAATAATATCCATGGAAGAATATATATTCTTATCATGTGCTTAACTAGCTGACCGGTTGTCATAGCAGGATTTGCCTAGATTGGACAAAGACGGTTGTGTAAAAATGTCCCAAGATAAGCTTAGAAGGCGCCTTAGCGAATTTGTAGCGAGACAATAGCGATACGCCCCGTACTTCTTGAGTGAAAATATACGACCTGAGATAGCATTGCAACTGTTTTGCGTTTGTCGGGCGACTGAATGGCGTTTAGTATGTACCTACTGAATTGCAATTCTCCATACATTTGTGTATGATATAACATTTTTTTTCATTAATCTGCGCCCTTATCATCATTGTATATAGCAAAATCTCAACCTTTCAATATATGTATATCGTAACAGTGCCAAGTGTTTTCCAAACAAGCATACCTATTGTAATTCATCTTTTGCCATATTATATTTTATGAACTTGTTATTAACAAACGTCGTATTAATTGCAGTTTTTGCTTTCAACTGCGATATCGTTTCTGCACTTTTTCATAAATTGTTAGTAACTGTTTTATTAACTACTATCACTAACTATCCTTAATAGTTCTATTCCAAAGTCATGCATGTTTATGGGTAGATTGTAGACTTAACCTCATAGTGTTAATTTTAATGAAATTTAATTTTGTGGCTTTATTTAGTATTATTTAATAATTTATTGTATTGTCATTACATGCTCTTGAAGTAGAAAAATATACCTCAAGGTAAATAGAGCATAACAATCGTTTCCTTTTTAAAACCGCCTATTTATGAATACTGCATTTGTTATTATTATGGCAAAATTGCCATGGACCGTAGGGCTCACTCGTGATGGCA